>JBBBWG010009989.1:0-22245 GCA_037176905.1 Azolla pinnata | reverse complement strand
CGAAGCACTGTCGAAGGGAGTACGCCTGTCGAAGTCGCGATCTAGTCGTTCTCCTCACGAACTAGACATCGAAGAAGTGTTTTCTTCCGTAGGTTACGGAAAAACTGTCGTAACTCCTTGTGGGTTGCTCCAAAATCAGTTCCGAAACTCTCGATCTCTTCCTGACGTTGTGACGAACACAATGGTGTGTCGTATGGCAAAAGACATCGTCGAAAACTCTCAGTATGCAAGTTCTTTGCGCGCCGGTCAGAAGTTACGGATGTTCGTAACTGTGTCCAATCTTCTTTGTACCACACGTTCTTCACGTCCATGCGAAGCAGAATACAGCCTGAAGTCAGCAGCAGCGAATGACGGCCTGCAGCGGACGAACTGTGCTCTGATACCAAATGTTGTATATGAAGGTCGTGAGGCGGAACAGGCGCTGGCCTCCAGCAGTATAGTGGAAGCGTCAAGACGTGGGTAGATGCTGAGAGAAGATCAGATCTGAAGAAGGAGGCTTCAGATCTGAAACGTCAAGTTGTGGCCGCCAAGACACGAGAGAGTGTGAGAGAGAGAGATAGGCACAAAATGGAACTTCCATTAACTGAGTTGGAGCAACCAACTTTGGACAACCATACAAGCTTGGTATTTATACCCCCAGGCTAGGGCACCAACCATTCCGGTATATTACAAATATAGCCCGTCCACTTATGGACAGTGTGAACACGGCCATTAGAAGCCCGTATTCGACAGGTCGTGGGTACAAGGACTTGTCTTTATGCATATATATGATACCAGGTGGAGCTAGCCCCACCCCGCCTTCTTGCTGCTATTCTTGCTTTGCTCACAAATCATTAGACCTCACTTCAAAGCCTTTGAACTGTCTAACCTTTAGCTCTCTCCACCTCTTTTAGCTCCACACACCTCCCCGCCGTGTTGTAACCTTGTGTGTCACCCTATTGCCGCCCATTAGCTCATCGACCATGGACTTGGGCCACATGGTTCACATAACCATGTTGTTACTTCCCCCACCGTTGGGTTATAAACAAATGAGGTTGGAGCTAAGGCAGGGAAACCTAAAGAGGATGAGGATAAAAGATACGAGCAGTTATAGAGAAGGTTCACCTCCTTCCAAAAGAGGTCAGGTTGGATAACCAAAGTGTCGTCAACTTGGTCCTTGGGTTAACTTAGGTTCTGTTGCTTGATGTTGGTCTATCTCATTCTCTGGTAACAAGGGGTAATTACTATGTCAAGAAAGGTATCACACCCAAACAGATACTACACAAGAAACTAATCGAAGGTGGGAACACAAAGAAATAGACTAGAGAACGAAACTCTATTTTTTTTCTATTTAAACCCATTCCAAACTTTTACATTCCTTGACAGGGGTTTAAATACAACCAAGGCTAGGGTTTGGTTGGCCCACCCTATATTTTCAATTGGGCCAGTCAATAACACTAACAATATCCTAGCCACCTCCATGCAATCGATATAACCTAATCTCCTCCAAATCAATAACAGGCTGAGATTCCTCTACTCCAAGCAGATCCCTTGAGAGCTATTTAAGGAGATCACCTACCGAAGGAATGACAATAACATAAGAGTTAGCCTTGAAACCCACTCTTCTTATCATTCTACTTGTCATCCAAGCCCTTTTGGATCTAGCCCTTAATCTTCTTGCTGGCACCACTCTTTTCTTTGACCAAGTTGTCCTTTGTTACCTCTAATCGTTGGATTTCACAATATTATAAGATAATACTAATACCTCAAAAAGCACTACAAACTCTTAAAGGGAAATATCACAACTAATGTAAGATCATCAAGATTTGAACCTATGACCTTCTAACACAAGTCGCATACTCTAAAAAATATACTTATATAAAAATTATAACTAGTAAAAAAACAAGTTACAACTAATACATGAATGCCAAAAGGCATGCATCCACCTACTGGTGCTTATGCTTGAGGTTATAATGACTATAAAAGCAACAATCATGGTAATGTTAAAGTATTTTGATCTAATACTAGTCTTTGGCACTCTTGCACTCTAATTCTCATGGTATAAAAATATCATTTTCTTGTTCTTTCTATAATGTTTAATTATCATGTTATTGTCTTTTCAATTGTCAAGGAGTTTCATCCATGACAAATATTTAAAAAACGTATAGACAATAATATAACATATAAAGTAGTAAGGTTAGATTGCAATCAGAAAGGAATTACTTCAACCAAATGAGGAAGGTATGTACTCATGATATTGATTTCATCCAATTATATTTTGTACTATAAAGATCCTTTTGTTTAGAAAACCCCTCATCTCATTTATCCAAACTATGAAAAGTGGTCCTCCAACTCCTTAGTTCACGTACTTACTAGTCTCAATTTAAATATTCATTTTCAAGCTACTGTCGGTTTTTAGTTAATATTTATGAGGGAGTCGAAGTCCTCAGCCAAGAGGGCATCGAAAATGCAAATCCACATTATTCCTAGGCCATGGCCAAGGAGGTGGACTGTTGCTACCTGGGACTCCTCCGAGACTCCCTCGCTCTTCACACCGTTCCAATGAATAAGGGTTTAGGTTTAGGGAATTGTATGAAGGGAATTGTATGGTACGAACATGTGAATCGCTTTCTCCCAAGCGTGCCAAATGTTATCCAAGGATATATGTTACGTGTAAAGTATGGGTGAACCTGTGTGTATGTGAGATGGACAGAAACCCTAACTCTGTAACCATAAAAAGGTTTTAGCTGTATGTTTCTCTTGCTCCCTATCCCAGCCTCACCGCTCCCCACGTTTCAAGACACAGACTAGCCGACAACAAGGGTTTATCTGGGTGTTTCAGATTGATTAGAGTATTCACTCGCTACTACAGGTGAAACCTAGGAAACAGGTATGGGAAAAGAATTGTCCAGGTCAATAGGATTGAGTGATCGAAAATGGCTACTACCTGTCTCCGATCAGGTCGTCAACCAAGTAAATTAGAGGTTGATACAGGGCGTAAAGTGTCCATATTTTGCAGGAAGATCTATTTTGTAGAGATCGAAACTCTAGAAGTGACCCGCTCTATTAACTGCAGAATCTAAAGGCATCCATCCGAATGCCACAATAGAAGCGAGAACGAATGTTATTTTGGCTCGATCAACTCTTCCAAACAGACGGAGAGGAACCATGCATAATATTCGGCTCCTTCCATGGACCGAAAAGTAGAAAGGGTCCAGAAGATGCCAGTAAAGTAATTATCATTCCGGTGAGATCGTTGGCCATAACTATTGGATTAGTTGCACATCACTTTCTACATTTCACGATTAGCATTTCTAGGCATCGATTCTTTTCTAAAGGGGGACGATTTGTTTGTTTTTTTTTTTTACCATGTGCCAACACATCAAGCACTCGGGGTGATAACGATGCATTTTATTGATCAAAGGCCTCCATCCTAAGTCTGTGAAGAGCACAAAGCGGAGGCAGAATCTCGCAATCATAATCTAAGCGAGGATAATGGGCAGAAAGATGGATGGATGGATTACAGAAGGGGGGCGGAACTTTAGGAGACGCGATTGATCTTCATTAAAAATGTGAAGTGTGTGGAAATAGGGTGCCATGTCTTCACACACACACATGTCTGTATTATATATATCTAAATCTACGTCTCATCGGATCGATCGAGAGAGATCTATAGCTAGCAAAGACACATTCGGACGGATCGGATCGAACTCATTCATACAAAAGAGACAAATCTCTCGTTTTCTCTCGACCGAGAAGCTTTCGGCTGCCCAAACGCCGGGCCTGGCCTCTCGGATGCCCTTCTCTCCCCCTTTTTATTCATATTATTGGCTGCCAACTAGAGCTAGTTAGTTAGTTAGTTCCAGCTAAGCCCAATCGATCCGAGGCCGGTTCCGATTCTTCGATCCTGCATAGAAAAACGATGCTGCGTATGGCGCGCGGCCGACAACCGCTTTTTGCAAAACTATAAAGAAAAGGCAAACACTATGGGATCGATGATCCATCGATCGATCGATCAAGGGCGCACAATCGGTGCCCTGATCCCGATTGTGCTCGTCGTCAGATAAACATCATGCAATGCTGTTACATGCGTAGCGTACAATATGCGTACAGTGCGTATGCAGCGTGTATTTTCAAAGTATCGAAAGAAACAGCTTGTAAATCTTTAGAATGTGTATTTTAATGTGCATTTAAATACGGGTTAAATATACTGAAATACGTTAAATAATCATACGAAATTTACAGTTAAAATAAACCTACATATTACTAGCATTTTTTCATGTTCCATTACCTGGAAACCAGTAAAATTTTAAGATCGTTAATGGTAAGAAATCAAGATTTAAATCTAAGGCTATTGGATGACTGATATTCATATTTCAAGACAAAATGGTAGTAGCCTAGTAAACATTATTTCTGATATTTATAAGTTTGGCTTCTAACAAAAAGAAGTAACATTACACACATACAGAAATATAAATATATTAGAGAGCTAAAAACGCAGGCTCGAAAATTTGAACGTTTTGCTCCTGGGTGCAGAAATTCTGGAACCATTTCTGTGTTTTTTGGAAGCTAAGTCAAACCCTAAAAAGCAGCTTTGTTTAACTTAAAGAAGCAAGGGCGCTCTCTCTCATTCACTGTGTCCGAGAGAGAAAGAGAGAGAAATACACGCACACACACTCTCGAGCCTCGCTCACACGTGTGTGCATCCATCATGACCAGATAAATAAACAGCATAATATATTCATATATACAAATTCTACTCTTCTCCTTCCTTTCTTCAATCTCTGTGTCTCTCTGACTTTTCCTTCCTCTTTGCTTCCAAATTCTGCCTTCTTCTTCTTCTTCTTCTTTCTTTCTTTCTCCGGTTTGTTGTTCATTTTGTTTCTGTTCTTTCTTCTTCTTTCGTTTCGGTACCTTTGGATGATGGGCTATTTCTCGTGGGCCAATTCTGGTCCTAGAAGGCGGTAAATATATCTTTCTTTCTCTCTCTCTCTCTCTCTTCTTTACTGTCCTCCTTCTGCTCCGATCCTTTCGTTGTGCCATACAATTCCGAACATCCATACCGTGAGTGTGTGATGAGGTCAGTTACCTGATCGGAAAGCATATCTCTCTCCATATCCATATCCACATACATACGCAAGCTGGGTTTCCTGGCGATGGTGACGACGGTGGTGAGAAGAAGCTACCCTGTAACCCTAGCCTGTACGCCGCAGTATAATGTCTGGGGACGATGATCCTAGGGAAAAGCCAGAAGCAGAAGCAGAAGCAGAGGCAGCAGAAAGAAGCGCTGCAGGCAGATTCAGGAACAGAAGAAGAAGAAGAAGAAGAAGAAGAAGAAGAAGAGGAGGAGGAGGAGGAGGAGGAGGAGGAGGAGGAAGAGGCTCTCTCTCTCTCTCTCTCTCTCTTGTCTCCGTCTCTGTCTCTCTCCCTCGTTCTCTCATCATCTCTCTCACATATGTATCTGCTGCATATGTAATCTCCAGATATATATCCTTTTCCTTTCAACACACACACACGCAGATTCGGTTTCTCTCCGTCTGATTGATCGATGCCCGAACGCTGCAGCTCTCTCTCCTCGCCCTCCGCCTGCTGCTGCTGCTGCTGCTGCTGCTGCCGCAAGCAGCGGCCCCGCCATGCCCGTCTTAGCTCATCACACCAGCAAGCAGCGCCGGCTCCTGCAGGCACCTGCTGATCCGGCTTACATGCCGCCGTCGACGTTATCATCATCATCAGCAGCGGCTGCAGCGCACGCCATTGATCCGCAGCAGCAGCAGCAGCAGCAGCAGGAGGAAGAAGACGAGGAGGAGGAGGAGGAGGAGGAAGAGGAGGCGGTGGAGGTGCTGAGCCTTCTTCTGCCAGCGGAGGAGGAGCTCGTCCCCCTGTCTCGCAGCCTCATTCCCGCTGCCCTCCTCCGCCTCTTCAATCTGACCGGCCTTCCTCCTCCTCCTCCTCCTGCAGCAGCAGCAGCTGCAGCAGTTACAACTGCTCCCTCGCTGCATGCCATGAACGGCGGTGCTCCTACCAACAGTACAGTGCCCGCTCATCATGCCACGCCGCCTCCTCTGGCCGCCTCCGCTCCGCCCACGAGTACGGGCCGCACCGGCAGTACGAGGCCGGAAGGCCAGCAGCACCGCGACCTTCATCCTCCTCCACGTGCCGCCGCTCTGCAGATTCATGACAATGACGGCGGCGACGATGCTGGTTGCGACGAGGATGATGCAGCACAGGAGGCGGCGGCGGCGGCGGCGCAGCAGCAGCAGCAGCAGCAGCAGATGATGATGATGATGATGATGAAGGTGGTGGGCAGGGCGGCAAAGGAGGAGCTGGCTGCTGGCGGCCGCCCTGAGCAGCAGCATCAACACAACAACAACAACAACCATCATCATCATCATCATCGAGCGCAAGACTGGCCGGTGGAGGCGTACGAGGTGGAGGCGGATATGGAGGAGCAACATGCAGGCGACAAGAGGAGGAGGAGGAGGAGGGTGAGGGTGAGGCAGGTGCAGGATGGGGAAGGATATAATGAGGAGGAGCAGTACAAGAGCGGCGGAGGAGGCGGAGGAGGAGGAGGAGAGGGGGAGGAGGGGGAAGAAGGGATGGGCGAGGGCGCAGCAGCCCGGGAGCTGTCGAGCATGAATACGATGATGATGATGATGATGATGATGGAGGAGGAGGAGGGGAGGAGGAGGAGGAGGAGGAAGGGGGGGGAGCAGGAGCAGGAGCAGGAGCAGGAGCAGGAGCAGGAGCAGGAAGGAGGTGCGGCAGAAGGAGTGGCAGGTGCAGCAGGGCAGGGCGGAGGAGGAGGAGGAGCGGCGGCGGCGGCGGCGCGGACGCTGAAGCGGCCGCGCCTGGTGTGGACGCCGCAGCTGCACAAGCGCTTCGTGGACGCGGTGTCGCAGCTGGGCATCCGGCACGCGGTGCCCAAGAGCATCATGCAGCTCATGAACGTGGCCGGCCTCACGCGCGAGAACGTGGCCAGCCACCTGCAGAAGTACAGGCTCTACCTCCGCCGCTTGCAGCTGCAGCAGCAGCAGCAGCAGCAGGCGGCGGCGGCGGCGGCGGCGGCGGCCATGGCAATCCCATGCTTATCCTCCTCCTCCTCCTCCTCCCCTTCTTCCTCCTCCTCGCCCTCGCCCTCGCCATCGCTGCCCTTCTCATCCGCCCTCTGCTCCTTCTCCGCCGCCCGCCGCAGCTTCCCTGCAGCTGCTGCACCTGATCAATTTCTCGACCCTGCCCACAGCTGCTGCGCCCTTGCCCTCCCCCCACAATCTTATGATCCTCACGCCACCCGCCGCCGCCATCCTCTTCCTCCTCATCCGCCCTTCACCTACAACACGATCGCGGACTCACAACAGATGCAGCCGCGGCCGCAGCCGCAGCTTCATCTCATCATCCCTCCTCCTGCTCCTGCTTCCGCTGCTCCCCCACCTTCGCCGCCTCCACGGCTGGCCCTTGCCCTCTTCCCCCAGTAGACAGACACAGACGGAATCATTCTGAGGCAGCTCTATAATCTACCCACCTCTCATTCCGCTCTCCCATCCTTTATAATTATATGCAATCCGGGGCCATGAATCGAGATCATCAGATCGATCATCTTGCGTGTAGTGTAGTGCTGAAGGCTGAGCTGCTGCAGCACAACACACATCACCACGTGTCTCAATATCGCCACTATATATCCTTCTAGCCAAAGCCGGCTGGCTCCCCACAGATAGATAGATACACACATACATATTACATGGCTCTGTACAAATCCTTCATCATCTGTACTAGTACTGCTCCAAGTAGCTGCTGCTGCTGCAGCAGCAGCAGATCAGAAGGATTAAAAAGCATATATGCACACCAATATACATACCCTTATATCTAATCTACATATATACATTTTTATGGCTTTTCTTCGTCTTCTTAAGATTCTTTTGGCGACGCTTGTCGCTTTTGGGTAGGGAAAGCGGTCGATTACGCCGACCGGACGACCCTCCATGGAAGCCTGCAACATTCTCTCTGTTGTGCCTTTCTTCGCGCGCGCCTGTACTGTGATATGTTACAGGATCCAAGGCGCATCATCCTACGCAGATGTATCGATGCATGAAATATGCAGGCGGATCCATTTGACAGGCCCCCAAGTCCAATTAACACAGAAACGGACGGGAGATCGATCAGTTTCTGAATCCTCATGCCCCGTTTTTGGTGTGCGCTCGGTCGCTCGGTCAATGGATGGATGTCAAAGATGATGATGGTGATGGCCGTGATGGTGATGGCCGTGATCATGATGACGGTGACTGATGATGAATCGGGATCGTTGATGACACGTGTGAATGTATGTATGTATGTATGTATGCATGTGTGCAGTGCATGGATGGATGTAATTGCACGCCGCGTATGGATGCATGCAGGCGGATCTGGGCATGCACATGCGCGCAGATTCATGATGCATGTCTTTGATACGATCGTAATTTTATAATCAGGAAAAATTTCAACAAAAGACGCCTAGCACAATTTTAAATTACATTTTAATACCTACCAAAAACTAGAAATTATAAGTGAACGCTCTCTCGATTGATTAACACCAAATCAATTTTAGTTGCGTGTCCAACTAACGTCAAATTTACTCATTTGATTAACACTCAATTACTTTATTAATACCAAATTAACACATTGATCAATTTATTAGATTCTTAAAATTATTCACAACTTCTGTCAATGGATTGTTGTAAGAGAGTGATCCTAATTAGTGATACAGGATTCGGAATATAGTCGATAGTAGCGAAATTAATTGGGTGTTAATTTTTAGTGGAAGAATAAGATTATGCCTTAATTTCTAATTTTGTATTATAGTAAACGTTAAATATAACTTATAAATTTGTTAGGTTTGGTAATTCTCCCTTACAATAAACATGATTATTATTATAGGAATTGGTGGTGGGAATCTTTGCACTAAATAAACTGTCCTTTATTGCTTTTACACATCCAACATAAATAAGTAAAGAAATAAATAAGTATATATATATATATATATGTATGTATGTTTGTGAAGAGAGTTATGTCCTATTATTAAATAGGCTTCATTTAATTCAATATGAATGATTGTCTTTTTTCAAATATTCGTCACATTGGTAATAATAATGGTTGCATCCATCAGAGCTACATAGTTTGAGGGCGATTATTATTATTATTATTGTTGTTGTTATTGATCTTTGCCAAAAGTAAATAAAATCCAGAGAATCTGATTGGCTTCTTCTTCTTTTACATGTCCTTTCCAAAAACAAAGAAAAAAAACTCCAGAAAGAAAGGGCTGCCAAAAAACAAAACAGCTACAAAATCTCTCAATTTGAAGCTCGAGAGACAGACAGATAAGATAAAGATAGATGCTAGCATTCAAAGCCCCTTCAATTTTTCCTTTTCTTCTCAAAACGAGGAACACTTTTCTTGGGAAGTGTGTGGATATATATGGGTATTTATCTTCCATCCTTCTTTCTTTCCTTTGGTTTTGTCTGGTTGAAAAATGCATATAATGCTTTGCAAGATTCAAGATTCGAACACGTGACCTCTTGTAAATAAATCTGTTCATCAGCGGCAGGATGCAATCTGTAACACGCAAGTTGTTCCTTTCTCTTCTAAAAATAAGAGAAAATGTTGTGTTTTGCGGCACGATCTCCGCGCTTCTTATCTCGAGCTCTCTCAAACCCACACGCCCAAAACTGGTAGATGCACTAAAACTGAAGCTCTCTTTTTGTAACACTTCGATTCTCGTGTGTGTGCGTATGGGTGTGTGGAGAATCGCCGTGTTTACCCGTGCACAGTAATAATCGAAAGCAGAAGGAATTCAAACGGGTGGAGAGATCTGTGTCTCTGTCCCCTCCGTCCTACGATCTCAATCTCTCGATCTAAACGTTGACGCACAAAAGGAAATTTACAAATCCCCATTACGAAATAAAGGTCCCGAAACCGTAGTCTGGGAGTACTAGTACTGCTACAGATCCGAAACAAGAATTCGTTCTGGCGAGAGGAATCAAATCGGTTGTGGTAAATGGGTACGCATCCGACATGCATCGTGATTTACTCACCACCATGCCTTCCTTCTTCTTCTTCTTCTTCTTCTTCTTCTTCTTCTTCTTCTTCTTCGCATGATTCGCTCCTTTTTGAAATTGCAACTGGCACCATCACGTTTGCTTGTCTGTTCCCAAAACCCTCCTCAAGAACTGCTTCTATTCCTTCTTTTACAGGAGGCACCCATCCATCCATCATGTTAGAAGCAATTCGCGTCTCCTTTTCTCGACATCTTCTACATCATGCCTGCCCTTATCCAAACAAGACGTTGCATGCTCGACTCACAATGTCGGAGGTTAACCGTTATTGCATCATGCACGGGTGGGCCTTGTTTAACTACTTTGTTTCCGAATATGACTGCCCTGATACTACAGGAGTTTATACATATTTAATTCAGGTATATATGAAGGTAACCCATTGTAACCTAAGTTCCGCCTTTTCTTTGATAGAGAATGGATGGCTTGCTTTTGGGATCAGCTCTAAAGTGACACGAATTAACACTAGGTAATTGCTTCTTTTGCACCATCCAAGTGGTTTACGCCCCAAATCTCTCTTCTGCAAGGATCCAGTTCTAGGCACAAGCTTCTATGTTTGGATCTAGTCAAGGAGGAAACGTAGCTCGATACCCTGGATTGACTTGTATGAGATTAAAGGTCTATTTTAATGCAACGAATCTTTGAGCTTTTAAAGATCAAATAGTTGTCAAGATTGAGCTATGTTACAATCTAGTAACATTTGTTCTTTTTAAGAATCAAACCCACAACCTCAACTTGGTATTCACAATATGAACAAAGAATCATGTGTTAATATAAGAATTCCCATATAATTATAAAAATCAAGAAGGTTTTCGAAATGTTTACAATCTTCCTGTCTTTTAGGACATTCCTAGATTTTCCAAAACATTCTCATGCATTAGAACTTTGTATATAAATATTTGTAATAACCTTGATCTCAATTAAGATATTTTGTGCTAGTTATTGACATATCAACCTAATCATCTTATTTCATTGATCTCTTCTTATCCTTCTTCTTTGTCTTCATATTATCACGTCGCTCCTCTTAATCTATGGTTTTTCACTTAAGTACTGTCATATTCTTCTAAAGACATTGTCGTCCTTGTCACTATCGTTGCTATTCCCATTCTGCCCCACCTTCATTGTCCTCATCGTTGTTCCGTTGTCATTGTTGTCATAACTAGAAATTGTGTGTAATTTCTAACCTTGTCCTAAGTTTATGTTTCCATCTCTCCTCGTTCAGAGAGGATCAATTGATTAATCAAGGGTGTGCTCTAAATTGACAAAAGAAGAGAGAAAAGGAAACCAAATAAGAAGCCTAATGCTTAGCACAAAGTTAGATTTCACATGGGAACAAAACCCAAAACCAGAGTCCTTAGTTGGCTAGATATCATAATCATAAACTTAAAACTTCATAAGTGAATATTCAAACCGATGACCTTAGCTCTCTCCACTAAAATTACTTACTTCTAAATAATCTCTCAAGTATTCTAGCAAAATTTGATGATGATGATAGGTCACAATTCAAGGTATTATTACATCAAGTACTTTTTCATTATTCAAATGCATCCCAATTGATATCCACTTGATGCATCTTGAGTTGGACTAGTAAGAACCTTACTATTAACCGCCACATTATCATGGTTTATACCACTTCTTGGAAAAAAATGATCCCCAACATTGCAAAACTTTGATAATTTTTCCAACATATTTCAAAGATATAAAGAAAAATGTAAAGTTGTGATAGAAAGAAAGCAACAAGAGGAGGAAAAACATAACCACAAGGCGACTATAAAAGACTAGTTTAAGATGCACGAGAGGCAGGCTTGAAAGAGCGTATAGTCTAATCTTATGGAGTTATTTTCTTCTATAATATGGTTTATCCTTCCTAAGGTTGTGATTACCAAATGTCATCTGTAACCTTTAACGAAATAAATTGGTCAAAGCTAGGAAAGGAGTCCTTAACATAAACAAATGTGACGAATTATTTCCACTTCTCATCTTCTCTAAGCCAACTCAACGTAAAAGCAACCAAACCATCATTAGGAACAATGCTTCCAATTGAAGCCAACAAATCTAATAAATCCTTAATTTTTAAGACATAATCATTTACCAACATAAGAGATTTTTTAATATCATTTAACTCATTTTTCAATGGTATCTTCCTTGCCTTTGTTGTAGTTGAAAACAACCTTTCTGCAAGTCTTTCACAGACCTCCTTAGAACTTTCCAAATCTTATATAATATGTCTAATCATTGCATTTGCAATGTTCTGAGACAAACTGAACACTACCATTTTATCTTTTTCATTCCATGCATTGAACACCTTTAATTGTTCCTAAGTTGGAGTTTTCTCTACTACTTCAAGCTTCTCTTCATCTCCTGTGACGAACCCGATAAAAATTTCCCAATTAAATACTTTTGCATTCGAAACTTCCAAGGTTGCTAATTATTCTCCTGGATGATTCCCATAGGAATCATTTTGTGGTCAATAAGACCACCCGTCATTGAAATATTTTGGTGAGAAACAAGATTTTTTGGGTCGTAAAGCACGTTGGGAAGAACTTATTCAAGTCTTTGATTTTTCTATTCGGTACTAAAAGGCTCCACATGAACACTATTGTTGACGCCTTGAGTCACATTCACAAAGTTAACATGTTTAGCTTCACTGAAATTAAATCTAATTTGTATGAATACCTTCAAGGAAAGTACCTTGATATATGATAGTTTCTTTCAAAAATTTTAAGCAAAAGTTGAATTTGGAATAGATGCTATAAATATTGTCTCCTCTAAGGGAACCTTTTCACATTGCCAACGGTCCACTCTACTATAATGAGAAGGTTTGTGTCCCCAATTTGTTTGAGGTCCAAATGAAACTTCTTTTTAATTGTCTTAATGCACCCTCGATAGGGCATCTAGGGATACATCGCACATTGTTATCTCTACTCAAATTTTTTGGCCTAAAGTGTGTCTTGACATCGAAGAATATATAACTAAATGTCACCAATTAGGTCAACAAGGCTCGACCTTTTTACATCCTTTGGATATTCCTAATAACGAATTGAAAAGCATGTCCACGGATTTCATCACACTTTACCAGGCACTCAAAGAGGACATGATGCCATTTGGGTGTTCTTGAATAGATTAATAAAACTGGCTAGATTCATTCCAACAAAAACCGTGGTAACAGCTCAAGACTTGACATATCAATTGTTTAATGAATTATTTTGATTCTATAGCTTACCATGTCAGGGTCCAGCTAATAGAGTAAGACGAGAAGCTGATAGCTCAAAAAGACAAGCCACGACCTTTATCACGACCTTTACTACAACCTTTACCACGACCTTTGCTGCAAATTTACCATGACCTTTACCATACCTATAGATACAACCGTTACTTCAAGTTTAGCTATGACTCATATTGCAAATCTAGCTGCAAATTTTTTTTTCTTAATTATATCTTCATTTTATTTATTTTTATATATTTCTTTTTATTCTCAATTTAAGAACATTAATATTTTCAAAAGTTTTTTCATTTTAGAAGCTAAAGAGTCTGAGAACTCTAAAGATTAATGAGAAACTCAAGCCCTCACTGCTTGTTTATACAGGAGGCCTATCTCAGACTATTCATATGGGATATTTTCACTTCTTATTTTTCTGTCTCCTCTCGTACATATTGATTTATCTTTATATGTATACATACAGGCATATTAATCTTTACAAGCAAGCATACCTGTATATTCATATTCACCTGTATATGGATATAAGATAGATGCATATTCATATGCATATACATATATACATGCATATTCATCTGTATATGCATATATACATGCATATACACCTGCACATGGATAGCTACATGTATATTCACCTATATATGTATACATACATGTATATTCGCTAGTATATGCAAACATACATGCATATTCACCTGTATATGTACATGTTTGATGCATTTTCGCCTGCATATACATACATACATACATACATACATATACACATAAATATTCATATATTAATGTATATTACATGTACATGTAGATCTATATGTATATGTATGTGCAGATGTATAGACGCATATTGATTTGTAGATGGATAGATAATTGGATATTGAACATTTTGCATCGTATTAAGGAGATATTTAGTATATATATTATATAATTATATACTGAATCGATTGGGTAGAACACTTGATTGTATCAAAGGAGGTCATGGGTTCAAATCTTGGTTGGGACACAAACTTGTAGTAATAATATATTGTAGTAACAAGTGCATCTATGTTGCAGTAAACAGATTCACATCAAATACGCTAGAACACTACATCTACGCGAAGAATAGGTAATATTGCGCAAAAGAAGAAGTTTTTGGAATATTCCCTGAGATTTTGCAAGAAAGATGTAGGTTTTGGGTGTTTGATTAAAATAATTTGATACTGGTATCGTATGAATTAAAGAAGAGGCCGAAAATCCTACAATTTTGTTACAGTCAGAGAAATTAAAAGAAATGTAAATTCATCCAAATTTTGAATAGTTTTGAAATAACTATATTTCTTTTAATTTAGAGGAATGAAAAATCTTTATTAATTAGCTACAGTGACCTTTAATACTAAATAGATAGCGAACTTGATCACTATATATTAGGACTTAAGCTATAGAAATGTATATATGCACTGTTTTTTTCAGCGATATGTTGAAAAATATAAGAAAAATGCAATAATTATACGATTTTATATTACAAAACAAATCTAATACAATGATGTTGTATAGTTAAACCCACAAAATTGGCCAATTATATCTCAGTCTTCGCTATTAGAACCACTTATAGACATATTGGAACTTTCATCCTCTTTTGAACTATTAATTAAAGCATTGTCCTCATCCAAATGTAATCCAACATCAGCAAGATCATGAGTTGATGGTCTCGTTTGGTGGCATACCTTATTTGTGCTTCTCATCTTTAACTTCTCCTTGATCATATTAATCGTTGACTTCCTTAAATGACCTGATTTTGTTAAGGTAAAAGTATAAATAATAACATCGACTTCCTCCAAATTGACGGTGGTTATTCTTCGGACATTTTTTATTCTTCTTTTAGCTCCTTTCCCAGATGTTATACAGATCATTTATAAACTGTATTTTCTTGAAAAAACATTCTGAGAAGTAGTGTGATACCAATGAACTTTCAAGGATAGAAGCTTATTATCACCTTCACTTTTTGATACCTTTAAAACCTTAGTTATCCAAAATGGATGACCCAATTCATCATCCTCTGCCAACGTTGCGATTCACATGGCAACCTCTACTTCCTGTAAATTTCCTCGAGACCTTGCCTCGACCTCTTTTGACATTTTTGGTCCAACATAAATATCCCTTTGGTCATGCCGAATTAATTTAGCAAGCTCATCCGGAAGGGTGTCAAAGAATTCCGATAAGTTTTTATTGCCAAGAGTCCATGAGAAAGGCATAGATATAGACCAAGAACCATGCAAGCAATAATCGATGATCTTTTGCTGATCAAGATAGAAAATATCCCAAACATCTTGATTCCCAACATACTTTTTTGTATGTTCTATATGTTTCCTTTTCACCTCTAGATATTGTATCCAAAAATGTTGTTTATCTGGAAAATCTGAATTCATGGTTAATAGCTTTCGGTCCTCATATGGCATCTGCGTCGCACCATATATTACTATAGAAGCTGGCAATTGCAATAGAAAACGACAACCGCATTGTGGTTCCCATTTGGTTGATGATGAATATTGCTCTATACATAACAATGTTATATTATTTGATTCAACTTGGTTTATAAAAAATACATGATTAAAACTGATGTTATGCACTGGAGCAAAAATTCAGATATTTTCGTCATTTGTACTCTCTACATATCTGTGTCAGTCCGACCATGATCTACCAGCCCCAGTTCTGGCAACAAGGAGTGGAAGAGTGGTTTTGTACGTTGCGCCACCGGTATCATGTAACACCAATTCTCATTATACAATACAAGTTTGAAAATGGCTTGCATGACGTAGGAATATAGGGTTGGAAACTGTTTAAAAAATATAGTATATTTAGAATATCATTATAGTGATTAAGAACAACCTGCTTGTTCACAATGAGACGGTAGGATGAAGGTCCCCACGTTGGCACTACAAATCCGCGTGGAGTCAATCATCATAAAGCCACTGGCGTCTACATTGATAGAACATTGTGGGACCTTACCAATAACATCCTTAAACCATTTGACATAGAAGAAAAACACGTAGAATCTTCGAAAGTTTAGCTTCATGATGTTTATGAAAATTCCAATATTCTTTCTCGTGTCCATCCTCCCCCTCATACATGCCGATCACTTCAGAATCTGACATATACCGGTTCCGATCAATGGCTTCAGTGCGATAATGTGTGTCGTCCCACCAAATTGCATTATAATAGAGGTGCACTGCATCATTAATAAAATGTATAGTTTCAGAAATTTGAACATTTTTAGTAGTAGTTGTAAATTAGGGTTTAGGGTACCGTAGGACTACAACCCCACGCGTATTCCCACTCATCTTGCGTTATTGATGCACGATTCTCGGACTAATCCAATCTGTCCAGCTACCCATACACTTATTCTCTCGTGATGGCTTGCGAAAAGTTTTAACTAGGTAGTTGAAAGGATTTCTAGCAAATTATGATAATTTCAAACAAATTCTGAAAAGATTCTGATAATGTTTGAGAGATTTCTAACAAATTGTGTCAAGTTTTAGTCAAGTTGTGTCACAAATTCCTACAAATTTGAGATTTCGGTCAAGTTTCAGATAATTATCAATATGATTTGAATAATCTGGACAAATTCTGATAGATTTCGAACTGTGAACATTTTCCTTCTTATTTTTAGATAGATTTTAGACACAAATCTTTCAAACAAACATTTGAAAGGTTTCAGACAAACATATGAAAGGATTTCTAACTAATTCTGACAAATAATGACAAATTCGGGCAAATTCTGTCAATTTCGAACAAATTTTGACAAAGATTTCTAACAGATTCATTCAAATTTCAGTAATGTTGTGTTACAAATTCTAATAAATTTGTGATTTCGGTCAAGTTTCGGACAATTATCAATATGATTTGAATAATTTGGACAAATTCTAAAAGGTTTCGAATTTTGAACAGTTTCCTTTGTATTTTCGAACTAATTTCTAATAGAAATCTTTCAGACAAACATGTAAACGGTTTTTAGATAAACATCTGAAAAATTTTGACAAATTCAAACAAATTCAGACGAATTGAGACAAATTTTCCAATTTCGAACAAATTCTGACAATTTCAAACAAATTTTGACTAATTCAAACAAATTCTAACAATTTTGGACACATTTCTAACAAATTTAGAACTCAAGACTTGACTGAAATTGTGTCACAAATTTTGATAAATTTGTGATTTCAGTCAAGTTTCAGACTAATTCCATAGAAAATTCAGATTTGTGGACTTACTTTCGCATGTTAGAGGGGAAGCAGGAGTTGCGGCAAGAACAACAGGAAGATTAGCCGCAAGTATTGCTGTAAGATTAACCGCGAGCTTGCTACAAATTTTATCGCAAGTTTGTTGCATGTTTAGCCACAAGTTTGCTACAAACATTGTTGGACTGTTTACCACGCATTTGCTACAATCTTTTGGCAATTGATGTTGGTCGAGTTTACAGTGCTCAGAGTCCTCATCTATTGATGCAAAGGAGTTGTGTCAGACTCATATTAGCCAATGGGGAGCTCGGACCCTTCAATGCAGGTGTGATCGGTGCAGAAAGAGATTTCAGCGTGCCCAACGTGTTGTGCAAGAACACCTATGCAAATGGGGCTGTTTGAAACCTAAGGAGTCACCACATGATGTACGACATGATACTTTTGAACCAAGATTATTAATTGACTTCTAGAAGCATGCCAGGGAAGAGGCTGATGTAAATGAGGCGCGCGTACCAACGCAATGCAATAATCGAGGATCTTGAGGGTTTAGTACAGCAGGAAGTTGGTCATCCTTTCAACGTCACAAATAAGCAAATGGTGGATATGATAGAGAAATTGCATCACTCAGCACGTCGACAAGGATTAAGATGTCACCAAGTATAAAGCGAAACTTCTCACTTCTCGACTCCATTAGATGTTGCTAGAACACTAATATATGATGGAGCCAACTTCTCAGTGCTAAGAGCATCGATGGAGATCATGAATCTCCAAACATCATATGGATGGAGTAATGCATATTGATGTTACAGGCTTGCAATTATGTTAAAGGAGATGTTACAAGCCAAGCTACCAAGAGCTACTCGAATCGGTACAGATTTTTCGACTATATCTCCAAATGCAATACAATGACCATCAATGACAGAAACTCATATTGGATGGGGTATTTTCTTTAAGATAATTCTATCGGCTGGGGAAAATTCTCGGTCCATGAATCAAGAGTTTGCTCCTAAATCTAAAAGAGCTGAGGCTGAGGCTCGATGACCATTTGATGTACTAAGGTCAACATTTGCAGCAAAAACTCTACTAACTCTATTTGATGGAATGGAACCAGTACTTGGAACAAGCTCTAGATACTTTGGGTTGTCCAACCAAATTGCTCCAATTTTGGTGGACCTACTCGTTTAATAACTCATCTAATTGACTTAAAACTTCAAAGCTATTTCACTAACCAGGATCAATGGAACTACTAAAAGCACGTGATTAATGTTACCTCAAAGTAAAGGAGTTGATTCAAGTTTATGGCTACTTACTTCGTTGACTTGTCATTTTGGCTTGTGAGGGCAAGTAATTGCTATGAGACCTGGTCCACAAGACCAACATAATCGGTTTGCCCAACGTCGTTGCTTTTCGGTATTATATAGAGGCCGTCGACGACATGTTGCGTCAAATTCCATTTAAATAGGACCATCGTTGGTTGTTTGCACATGATTTAGGTGGTGCTGCTACAATTGAAGCATAAGTTTGGTCTCCCCTTGGTCGCAAGAATTGTTGTCGCTCCGAACGTTGTTCAAACAGTCGATTATCATATCCTATAGCTCTACCAATTGTCTCTGTAAGTGATTTGGGCTCTTCGTGAAAGGTCAGGAGCAAGTCTTTCACATCATTACGCAGTCCACACCGGAATAAGTCCATTAACGTTGCTTCATCTCAAGGAATATCGCAAGCAAGAAGCTGAAAGTCTGCTACATAAGCTGACGTAGGTCGATCACCTTGACGTAGTCTTCGAATCTTATTTAAAATCATATCTTTTTAAATCATACACCTCTATTAGGTGTATCACTTCTGGTTTGGGTGTATAAGATTCACATATTAAACTACTCAAAGCTAGTAATGTAAATGCAGCAGAACGTGAAAGTTCCTTAGAAAATGTACTAAACATTTGATCAATGCGATCATGAGTATGACCAACCAATAAGAAATTCACTTTCACTTTTTTTAGTAAACCCCTATGCATCAACATACTCAAATATCCAAAGACACTTGAGTTTTTGTTCTCTCTTGCGGTATTGTCCAACTGCAAATATATCACAGGGGGCAATAGCCCACCCAATCCATGATTGTAATACCCTTTGTATTATAGTTATGGTAAGGTTCGGGTCCACAAGACCAACATAATCGGTTTGCCCAACGTCGTTGCTTTTCGGTATTATATAGAGGCCGTCGACGACATGTTGCGTCAAATTCCATTTAAATAGGACCATCGTTGGTTGTTTGCACATGATTTAGGTGGTGCTGCTACAATTGAAGCATAAGTTTGGTCTCCCCTTGGTCGCAAGAATTGTTGTCGCTCCGAACGTTGTTCAAACAGTCGATTATCATATCCTATAGCTCTACCAATTGTCTCTGTAAGTGATTTGGGCTCTTCGTGAAAGGTCAGGAGCAAGTCTTTCACATCATTACGCAGTCCACACCGGAATAAGTCCATTAACGTTGCTTCATCTCAAGGAATATCGCAAGCAAGAAGCTGAAAGTCTGCTACATAAGCTGACGTAGGTCGATCACCTTGACGTAGTCTTCGAATCTTATTTAAAATCATATCTTTTTAAATCATACACCTCTATTAGGTGTATCACTTCTGGTTTGGGTGTATAAGATTCACATATTAAACTACTCAAAGCTAGTAATGTAAATGCAGCAGAACGTGAAAGTTCCTTAGAAAATGTACTAAACATTTGATCAATGCGATCATGAGTATGACCAACCAATAAGAAATTCACTTTCACTTTTTTTAGTAAACCCCTATGCATCAACATACTCAAATATCCAAAGACACTTGAGTTTTTGTTCTCTCTTGTTGTATTGTCCAACTGCAAATATATCATAGGGGGCAATAGCCCACCCAATCCATGATTGTAATACCCTTTGTATTATAGTTATGGTAAGGTTCGGGTCATTAGGAACATTTGGGTATGTCAAGAAGACATATGGTTTGACCACATTATGGTATAATAAGCAACCAATGAGATGCATCTATACAAAACATTCATCAGACACATCTTTTGGAATCTGAGTAAAGTGTGGCAAACATGTTTTTTTTTGTCCATGCCATCAATCATTAAACACATATAACGACCGGGAGATTTTAGAGCTTATCCCTATGATGCATAGCTTTCATCCGTTCACGAGCTTGACTGTCATGTTGTTCCTTCAAAACTTTTTGACAAGCATCATTTTTTGCATCATTAGTTCTAATGGCCTTTATTATGCTTTTCAGGTTTGCACATATTGCACATACACCCATGCGCACCTATCGTTGTATCACAACATTATCAAATTTTGCATTCCACAATCTTGTGAATTGGTTGCAACACACATATCTTTCTTTTTGAGCTTCCATCTCCTATTTATAAATTTGATACAACTCATCACGCATGTAATTGTCAGGCAAATGGAGCCTACCAGACGTTGGCATCACCTCACAATGCATTCTAAAATAAGTTTTCATCCAGTTGACTGCATGGTTACCTACCATTCCCTTTCCAATAATATCTTCACTTACGGTATCAACAAATGCATCACTAGAGTTATATCGATGCTGAATCCTATTTTGCCTCATGTTACCAATAGCTAAAACAATTTCAAAAGCATTGCGAAAACATCTATCACTTACAGTGAGATAGTATTCAATATAAACTCTCTTTGTTGATGAACCTTCTTGAACTAATTGTAGTCGATCGACAAGGAAAATATCTTGTTCTTCTCCATTTTGAGAAAAATATTGCACACGAACTTGTTTCAACATTTTTTTCCCAAACTTAGATAAACATTCTGATGAGCAACATTTTTTGGCGATGTCTATCAAAAGTTGACGTTCCGATGTTAGAAAGTCAAATCTCTTAGAGCTTATACAATGAGATATTCGCTTGAAACTAATTGGAATAGTTGATAAAGAAATGTTAGTATCATCCACTACAGTGACAGAAACTTCTGGATACTTTTGAAATGCATCGTAATCGTCCACCGAGATTTGTGAGCCGATCGACAGATTGAAAGGCTCCACCGATATCCTGGAATCAATTCAAGACATCTACAATGATTTATAGAGACAAGGGAATGGGTTTGTAGATCTGTGTGATGGTGCTTGAAAGCCAAGAAATAAACACTAACGACGAGCTTTGCTTACAGACCCTCTCGAATTCCAAAGACTCATTATGTTATATACAAGCAAGCTCGTCTTATTAGTAAACTAAGCCCTGACCCAACTAAACTTAATTATTAGCTAGGGTAACATTTAACTATAGTTAAGCGTGAAACTAAAGTTAGATTCAAATTGTTGGCAGAAACTAAACCTATATCATGAGTTCCAGTACAAAAAGGCTATGTATGTATTTGGAACATATAACCTATAGCTACATAGGTTAGTCAAATCTTATCCATCGCACTATCTTACTTTAATCGATAAATATTATATTTTAATGTTTGATAATATGTCAAAGCATTACCATATTAACGTTGAAAATGACATGCGACGTCTGTTGACATCGCAAGACGTCTGAGCCACTACGTGGCATTCATGCATGCAAACCAAGTGGCGAGCATGCTTGAGGCCTAAAACAGTATAAATATTGAGCTGGTCTCAGTATTGAACCATTCCGGTTCAACACCAGTCTTCGGCGCCTTGTACTCCAAGTCTCCTGGTAATACATATCTTGTCTTCTTGTTCTTTTCTGGTTTTCTTCTTGTCGTGTTCGTGTCTTCCGAG
>JBBBWG010009967.1:0-10957 GCA_037176905.1 Azolla pinnata | reverse complement strand
TTAAATGATTGTATTTTCTTTGTTTAAACATTAAATGATTGTATTTTCCCCGTTTAAACATTAAATGATTGTATTTGGGGTTATCCTTATACTTTTATTGATCAGCAAGCGGATATACAAACATTATTGTACGTTTTGTCTTATGAGCCAATATTAGCCTAAGCAGACTACAAACATTATTGTACGTTTTGTCTTATGAGCCAATATTAGCCTAAGCAGACGTTAATATATCTTTCTTTATTTCTTTGCTCACTCTCCCTCTTGTCGGTGCCGATCCCTTTTTTCTTCCCATTTCATGTGTCCACCATAGCCATGGCGACTTTGGATGCAACGCTCTCTGTGTTGCAGCTAAAACTCCTGGTGGTGATCTATGCAACCATACTGATGGCCTGTTGCTGTTGCTGCTGCTATACCTGTAATGCCGCGAATGATAGCACGACTACAGCTCAACAAATGAAGGGAACCAGGTCATTCAGCTTTGTCGCCGGCCAAATTCCACTCCCTCCGGAGGTCATCAGACAAGGTGAAAACACTAGCATCGACGGCAACGACAAGATCTGGCTCACGCCTGATCTTGACAAGCAGCAGATGGGTCAGATGCGAGTAAACACGGGGCGCCTCGTTTGCAAAACCCCGCTGGCCTCGTTCGTCGAGGGCATCACCTCCCCCATTGAAGTCGTGTCCCTGCAGAGCACCTTCGACTTCCAGTTCATCACCCCGCCCGTCAGCAGCAACACGGGCGGCGACGGCATGGCCTTCTTCATCTCCGCCACTATCAACGGATCGTCCATCCCTGAATATAATACCATGGGTGGAGGCCTAGGGATCGCCGACAAAGACACCGCCAACTTCACCGATCCGTCCCTCCATCTCTTCGCCGTCGAGTTCGACACCTTCCTCAACACAAACTTCCACGACCCCAGCAACAACCACGTCGGCATCGACATCGGCAACCTCGTCTCCAACGTCACCGTCGACACCAACTCGACGGCCCTCGACCTCTACTCCAACTCCACCTTCCGAGTGTGGCTCGACTACTTCTCCGCCAATCGCTCCGTCGAGGTTCGCATGCTAAACCTCACCGATTCCAGCGCAGATCGGCCTCTCGCTCCCCTCATCAGCATCACCTATGATCTTTCTGCCCTCATCCTCCACTCCGGCTCCGACACGTTTGTCGGCCTCTCCGCAAGCACCGGCTTTAATATTCAGGGCAGTGTAATTTCTTCCTGGAATTGGCTTTAATATTCACCGGCCTGATCCTCAGGTGCTGCTGCTGGATTGGGTGTGGTCCAAGCACGCGCAGGGCGAGCTGATGAGCGCGCTCGACCCGAAGATGTTTAACGGTGGGCGGATCAAAGAAGAAGAAGAAGAAGAAGAAGAAGAAGAAGAAGGCCCTTGTACCGCGTCGCCCATCTGCTGCAGCCCTCTGGCCTCGGCGCCGAGCTCGATTACGCTTCGACCACATCCTCCTCCAGTTGCGCCACCACTGGCCTCTATACCTCCTCCTCAAGCTCTTATGCCAGCAGCTCCAAGCTATGACTGAGGCTTCATTGAATTGGGGGGGGGGGATTTTGCGACGGGCTTTGGTAAACTCTTTCCCAACTGTTTCTTCGCGTTCTTACTGCTCTCTCTCCTGCACATGAACATCAACTGTTGGGTTGTTCGGGAGAAGCTGGAGCAGTTGCTCTCATGAACAGAAGAAAGGGAGTAAAGGACTTGCTTTGATAAAAAAAAAAAAAAAAAAAGAGGAAAGTAAAGGATCCCCGTGTTCCTGCCTCGCCCATCAAAGAGGGGAATCCAACTTCTAAGTCTTGAATGTAACGGGGTAGGTGATGAAACACGTTTTCTTCTTCTTTCTTCTTCTTCTTTAAACCAATGCTGCGACCTAGTCAAAAGACCTTGTCAAGTCTCTAGTGGACGTGGCTTCTAATGGGGCTTATGCTGTTAAACAACGCATATTTTTTATGTAAAATACATTTTTGTACATTTATTTAACGCTATGGGAATCTCAAAATTTTTAGCCAAATCTATAGATCTAGCTTCTTCTTCAAAGTCTACAAATTCTCGTAAAGATTATAGGCAATTTGAAGAAGTCTATGGATTCCTTTTCTGAAACAAACTTTTATATATCTTAGATGGGCCAACTCGACTTTAACTATTAGAACATTATCACGACATACCAATGGCTAGACATATTGGTGTTTATAAGACAAGAAATTATTACTTTAAACTACTGGTGGCTTCAACTTGGTAGTTTTGCCAGATTATGTCCACACTTGTGATGCTTGTTGTCGATTAAAGATTCCTCGACATCAATAATATGGTTTGTTACACTTGTTACCCATTCCAATTGGCCCATGCAAGAAGTCCATTTCTTTGGATTCTAAGGGTTATGATGTTATACTCACTATGGTCGGACTACTTCACCAAAATGGCGTGTTTCCTTCCATGCGTGAAAACCTTTACTAGTCAGAAAACAACGAATCTTGCTTTACGAGAAGTATTCAAACATCTTCACCTTCAAGTTGATAGTCAAATTAGTGAACGATCAAACCAAATATTAGTCTAGCAATATCTACGAGGCTTTATCAATTATCAACAAGATGACCGGGTTCATTTCTTGCTTATGGCAGAGTTTGCATATAACAACTCTATCCATTCTTTTACAAGAGACACCCCATTTTTTGTAAACACAAGATATCATTCTCGTTGGATGATGCTCAAACATTTAACAATCTCTGATAACCCTAGTATTCAGAAACAATTCATACAATTACAAGACATTCATGCCAAGCTTTACTGACCATTTTCTCTATGCTCGAGCCTCATACAAGAAAGAGGCAGATCGTCATCGTTTGGACTATTTTCCGACTGAACCTAAGTTTTGAGTTAGAGATCACATATGGTTATTGCGACCAAATGTAAAAACAACAAAGACCTTGTGACAAATTAGACTATCAACATCTTGGTCCTTTGGGATATCTCACAAAATTAATGATATTAGTTTTCATCTTGACTTACCTCGACATATGAATCTTCATCTAGTGTTCCATGCCTTATTGTTAGAACCTTATTCTTCAACTTCTATTCGTGATCGGGTCATTCACTCCCACCTCCAATCGAGAGTAGAAGGCCCAAATATAAAGTTCAACGTATTTTGGACTCTAAATCATGTGTAACAAGTAATATTACCTTGTTGATTTGGCTTGAATACACGCCTAATGATCGAACATGAACATTGTTGCATAAAGAACAGATAATATTCCGTAAAAAGAGAAGCATTTCGAATATTCCCTTAGATACTACAAGAAATCATTAGTTTTTATCTTATGTTTCAAAAGAGACTTTGATACTGGCCTCAAATAATTTAGAAAAGAGCCCCAAAAAAGAGTAAATTGTAACATACAAAACTTTTTGAAAATACAAAAATCTTCGCAAAATATATGTTTGTCAAAAAAACTTTAAACTTTTTAATATACATATTTGGTAATAATGAATTGAATTAGTTGAATTAACATTCAATAGTAAATATAGCGCGACCATGATCAATACATTTAAAGAAATTGACTATAGAAGAAAATTTGTCAAGACTTTTTATTAGAAATATATTAAGAAATATTTGAAAAAACATAATAATTACATAATTTTATAATTTAACAAGATAATACAATGAGTTATATAGTAATTATACAAAATAGTAATACGATTGTTCTCACAAAACTGTGCAATTATAGCTCAATCTTCTCAATCAAAACCATATATTGACATATTTATGCTTTTGATCTTTAGCTTCTCTTTGATCATGTGTTGGCTAGGCCGATGCGGTGCATCCACTTGGGTAACACAAGATATGTAATTATTTGTATAAAACTATATGTAAATAATATTTATATTAATAATATAGTGTGCATGCTTAAGTTATTGGGTTGTTGAAGTAAAGGTCATGGGTTTGACTCTCACCATGTTTAATTTTTTTTCATTTTTGTAGAAATACATGGCTTTACGCGGAATTGACTTCTTCTAGAAATTGAAGGTTTAGGTATTACATTCATTAAGTCAAGATTTGTATGATCAAGAGCCCTAAACCTTTGACTTCTATAAGTGAATATTGCATATTAAAGAAATGTATTTCTACAAAAAAAGATAGAGTTGGACATAGTGAGATCAAACCATTTTTACAATCAAGCAATTTAACCAATACACTATGGTAATGATAATGCTCTATTTTTTTACACATGATATTTTATAGAAAAATATAAACCCCATCCCTTTTTGCTCAAGTCGATGCGGCGCATCGACCTCGCTAGTGTTGGGCCACAATTTGCAGGCCAAGTCCATAGACCAAGTCGATGCGGCACATCGAGTTGGCTTGCTAGCAAATGGCCAAAAGTTGGCCAAGTTAATGATGCGGTGCATCGATCAGTTGGCTTGCCAACGATGTCGAAAAAGCTGGCCAAGTTGATGCGCCGCATCGGCTTGGCCTCTCTACCATGGCCATACGTTAGCCAGGTCGATGCAGCGCAACAACTTGTAAATTATAAATCCAAGTCCCCATTAGCGTCCCCACGCAGCTAAAGTATGGTCTAAGGCTGCATCATATTCTTGGACCTAGCAAGAAGAGATCAACACGTAACCAATAATAATAATTAGAGTTTAGTATGAATGTTTCCATGGAATCCTTTCAAGTTGCCAAAACAATGTAAATAATCTCCCATTTAAATTGTTCACTTCTTGTTTTCTGATCACATTTGTAAGGTGGTCAAGTGATCATGTGATAAACATTTACACTACACAACATCATTGCACTGTCACCGATTTTTGTTCTGCTACAAAAGAGATAATTAATTTCCGAGTGCACAACAATATAATATTATTTGGTCGTAACCGAAAGAGGATCAGCTCTGGGTAGGCTTCCCTGTATATGTTGAGCTTTCCTAAGAGTATTTAGATTGAATGCGGAATAAGCTCTGGCTTTCCAAGTTTCACATGCAAAACTATCATTTAGGGGTGCTAATTAATATCAAATTCTGTCGGGAGGATTAGGTTGACAACCTGCAGATCGGTTATTCCCTCGTTGTCATGGCACCAAGCCAGCAGCTATATCAACTAGAATTTTGAATTGTAGAGAATCTAGTGGATGAGAGTATATAGGGATGTACATGTACAAGCGTATTATAGGTGTGCGTATGTATACGATCATGCATGCAATACGATGTTGTATGTGCGTATGTATGTCTGCATTCTATAAACTGAATGTTGCTTTTAGCATGTGTTGGCTGCAACTGCATCGCATCGTTTGGTTCTGGGCCGGTGTCCGGTCAAATCAACGATTTTTCTGTTTGCTTGCTAGTACCAGTCTTGCTCAGAAGTTGACCATTTGATAGACACGATGGGTTCAATATGATGAAACGGGCAGGGATCAGAATCCGGCGTGGCGGCCGACGGCGTAGCAGCTTCCATGGCCGTGCGCCGCTTCCTGTTCCTCTTCGTCTTCTTCCTCCTCCTCCACATCACTGTCATCGTCGTCATCGATCCGACAGCAACGCAGGCGGCAGAGGCGGCGACCAGGAATTACTCGTTTAGCTACGTGTTCCCCTCTGACACCGACATGTATGTGGGCCTGTCGGGAAGCATGGGCGGCAGATACCAGGGCTGCGCCGTCTCCTCCTGGAGCTTCTCCCTCATTACCGGCCTGCCACCATCCTCCTCCAAGCCTAGTAGTACGATTGCCCTGGGTATTCTCATTCCTAGCATTCTCGGCGGCGCGCTAGCGGCCATCATAGTCCTGGGAGCGGTCGCCTATTATTACCGAAGGAAGATCTACAAGCTACGGTTCTGCTGGAGGGCCAGACTCGCTAGGCCTGCGGATTATCGTAACACGGCCGAATCAGAGGACGATCTGATGGGGATGAATATCCCGCATGGCACTCTGGTTCCCGCCGCTTTGCCGCGCTTCACATTCAAGCAGCTGCACAAGGCGACGCAGGGCTTCCACGAGCGCGCGAAACTGGGGAGGGGAGGGTTCAGCACGGTGTACAAGGGGGTGTTGCGGATGCCGCCCAACATCTCCGCCAAACTGGCTGCGGGCAGGCCCATGGATACTAGTGGATCGGCGCCGCAGAGTGTAACCGAATTAGTCGCAGTGAAGCGGCTCAACAAGGAGGGGCTGAGGAAGATCGACGAGTTCTTCGCGGAGATCAAGATGATCCATGTGCTGCAGCATCCGCGGCTGGTGGAGTTGAAGGGCTGGTGCTACGAGCGAGGGGAGGCGATGCTGGTGTACGAGATCATGAGCAATGGCAGCCTGGCGGATCAGCTCTTCCGGGGGAAGAAGGGCGCAAATAATCTGAGCAGCGAGGTTCGGGTGGGGATCCTGAAGGGGGTGGCGGAGGCGCTGGTGCACGTGCACGCGGCGGGTGCAGTGCACCGTGATGTGAAAGCGGCCAACGTGCTGCTCTCGGCCGACATGGAAGTGAAGCTCGGTGACTTCGGCCTCCTGCGCCTCCTCAAGAACAAGGAGCAAATAACAGTGACGACGACGGCGGCTGGCACGCCCGGTTACATTGCGCCCGAGCTGCTCTTCACGCGCAAGCCCACTACCAAGGTCGATGTGTACGCCTACGGAGTGCTTGCCCTAGAGGTGGCGTGCGGCCGCCGCGTGATCCACATCAACAGGTTCTCTGATGATCTCGACGAGCATCCCGATGATCCCGAACAGCAAATGCTCGTCGACCGGGTTTGGTCCAAGCATGAGAGCGGTATGCTTCTCTCCGTCCTCGACTCCACGATGTGGCCAGCGCCTGCAGGTAGTGACGGTATCGGCGGGTCAGTTGACTCTACTACGGAGTCGATGTGGACATGCATCTTGCACTTGGCTCTTTGTTGCTGCCATCCCCTCCCCGACGCACGGCCCCGAATGCAGGACGTGCTTGATGCATTGCAGCATGAGAAAATAATGCCCCTCGACCCCTCTAGACCCTCCTTCCCACTTCCGAGTTCGAGCAATGCTACGTCTGATCTCAAAACCACTAGTTCGGTCAGCACTGCATACAATGGTGGGGACTCCAGAGATCTGTCAGCACGTTGATCATGTATATTGCTCTCAAAACTCCCTCCCTTCACATTGTCGTGTTCACATTGCCCATCTAGTCGGGTCATATTTGTAATAAGCCACAATGTCGACTATGTAAATCAAGTTCTTATGGCATTGTACATGAGTTGCTCATTTGAGAATACAAAGTATTCCTATGCCTCTCTCTCTCTCTCTCTCTCTCTCTCTCTCTCATCTAGCACTCACCGACTCAGATTTGAAGTTCCATAGCTTTATATCTACTTGTTTCTTGCTGCGCAAAGTCCTTTTTCACATAGTTGTCTTCTTCAACATACTATCAAACTACTACAGCTCTAGTTCTACATGATGACCATCTCTAATAGTCTCCTCTAAACAAAGCTTTGAATGGGATGACTCACGCAGATGCTTGGGCTGAGGTATTGTACGTATGTATTGCATAGGGTAGTACTTTATCCCAATTTTGATGTAAAAGGGTCAACAAATGATGAAATCATCTACTTGAGTGTTTGGTTAAGGCTCATTTGTTTGTGGATGATCGGATGAGATGAAAAGTTGCATGATGCCTAAAGCTTTCGTCAAAATTTCTAGTACTTCACCTTGTAACTATGTTCCTTGGTCTCATAGTAGTTGTTTGGATAGGATTGTTGCAGGATTAGATGCTGAAGTAGAGCTGCTACAACGGTATCAACAGACATATTAGGTTCTGGAACTGTGATACACCATTAGAATATTCCACTATTACTAGAATGTAACAATTGCCTATTGTAGATGTTGGAAAAGGAGCCATTAGGTCTGATCCAACAATTTCAAATGGTTGAGTGACTTCAATGGGTGAAAGAAAGCGTACTAGTTGTGATGGTGATTTGAGTTGTTAGTAGTTTTCACATTGTTAGGAGGTATATTTTTACTAACTTCTACATCTTTGGCCAATGATATGGAGACTTCAATTTATTGCATACCTTATGAAACCCCAAGTGTCTTGATTGAGTATGTCCATGGTAGAATTCTAGATAGTATTTGTTGAAGTTGTGCAATGCAAATATATGGTTGCTTATCCTTTTCTATAAAGTGTACTACATGGCCAATTATCATGTAGTTCCTGTAGAATTTTGATTCATACTGTGTTGTTAACGTCCTGTACTAAATTGTCATCCTATACTTGTGCTATTGCTAATTGACATAATGGTAATAGGAATTTTGTAGACATTTGCTTGATCATTGCTACTTGTGTTTCAATTCTTGATAAATTGGTATCCTTGCGATAACTAAAACTGAATTGATATTCTTGTACTGATAAACCCCATCGCAAAAGGCAATCTAGTGGGTGTTTTTATGGATTAATGCAATCAATGGGTTATGATCCATCTCCACAGATACTTCAACGCCATACACATATGGTGTAGCTTTTGCTATGCCTATAGTATTGTAGGTTATAGTTATTTTTCAGTAGTGGAGTAATTCCACTACAAGGTATTGGGTCATTTACCACTACCGATTGTCACAGCCATTTTCGTGAGTTTTAGTGCGACTTTGTCATGAGCTTAGCCGCAATTATAGACGTGATGTTATCCACAAGGTTGCCACAACTTTTTTGTGAATTTTTGCTGCAAACTTTACTGCAACTTTTCCATGAGCATTGACGCAAGTATTGCCGCGAGTGTATTGTTGCGATTTTTTTTTGATAATTTGATCAATGATTACCGCAAGCATAGACCCACATTAGACTCGAGTATATATAGACATTTTTACGTGAGCATAAACGGGAATTTAGCGACAACAAAAATAGACTATCTAGCGCGTGTTTTACTGCAAAGTTAGACACTCTAGTAGCCATGGATTTTGATGTACTTTTAGATGCTAATGTTTTTTGCATTTTTGCCCCCTACTTTACCACGAGTATAGATGCTACATTGACACAAGTTTCTTTAGCCATTTTGACGTAATTTTTTCCGCAACCTTGACGTGGGTATAGACGCAAATCTTCATGTTGGCTTTGACAAGAATTTTGGTGCCACTTTTGACACAAATCTTGACACAGTAATAGACGCATTTTTTACTGTGATGTTGCTACAAAATTTTTCCCTGCATTTTTGTCGAACCTATAGATACTCTATTTAGCTCGACCAAACTGAATTGTCTCATTTGAGTTCATTTGACACAATGTAGTGGTATAGCCAATCAGTCTAACATACAATTATGTTATACATGTGATAAATATGTGTTTATTACAACCTAAAATGGAGTATATCCATTTATTTATCCATATACAGATCAATATGCGTCTATTGTCTATACATCTACATCTACATGTAAATATGCATGAATATATAAATTAGTGGGTAATTAATATGTATTAGATTATATACATACACATGCAAATATGTATCAGACATGTACATATATAGGTGAATATGTATTTATACATGGATATACAAGTGAATCTACATGTATGTATGCATATACAGGTGAATATAAATGAATATAGATGTATGTATCTACATGTACATATATAGATGAATATGCATATATATGAATATAAACATAAATATGTATGAAAGAATGTATATTAAGATGAATATGCAAGAATGTATGCATACAAGTCACTATAAGCTAATAGTTTCTAACTTGCAGCTATGTTGCAATAAACAAAGCATTTATGTTGCAGCAAGGACATGGCAAAATGTGCAGTAAATATCCCTTGTTGCAAATTTGTTGTGAGATTTACTGCTCATGTTATTGCATGGTTGATGCAACCTAGAAGCGATTTTTGATGCGCATTTTACCGCGAGTTTGACGCGTTGTAGACACGATTGTTACTGGTAATTTGCTATAATTTAGACATGATTTTGTTGTAACTTTGCTGCGTCATAGATGCCATTATACTACACATATATATATACAAATGTTGCAAATTTCATTCTATGTATACAAACATACTATAGTCAACATCAATATTTAGCATTAGAATATTGTTATCATGAGTTCTAGTCGATATAAGAATTAATTACAAGGAACGGATCGATATCGATATCAATCATGTCCTAGACCTTAACTCAATGCATAAATCTATGGATGTATCGGTGTTGATTGATTAATCCCCTACATCTTAATTAGCTTGATCACTACTAACATCATTAAATATCCCAACTTTAACATTATTGACGTCATTGAGCAATCGCACATCTAATGGATTTGTTACTCTATCTATTGTTCATGTTATTACTATGTTGTCTTATTGAGTAGACATATCTGTGTGAGCCAGAAAATATACGTCGGCACCATGATCTACTGGCTCGACTTCTGGCAACAAGGAGTGAAAGGGTGGTTTTGTACGTGGTGCCATCGGTATCACATATCACCACTTCTTATTATGCAATACAAGTTAGAAAATGACATGCATTACATAACAATATAGGGCGGAAGTTGTTTAAGAACAGCCTACTTGTTAACAATGAGATAGTATGATGAAGGTTTCCTCCTTGGCACTATAAATTTGTGTAAATCGTCGTAAAGTCACTGGTGTCTAATAGAACATTGTTGGGACCTTACCCATAACATATTCAAACCATTTGACATCCAAAACAAACAAGTCGAATCTTCAAAAGTCTAGCTTAATGATGTTTTCAATAATTCCACAATATTCTTGCTCTTTGTTGGAGACGAAGGACAAAGGTCGTCAGGCGGAAACAAGCACTGGCTTCCAACAGTATGGTGGAGACATCAAGAAGTGGGAACAAGCAGAGAGAAGATCAGATCTGAAGGAGGAGGCTTCAGATCTGGAACGTCAGGTTGTGGTGGCCAAGACACGAGAGAGTGCAAGAGAGAGAGTTTGGCACAAAATGGAACTTCCATTAACTGAGTTGGAGCAACCAACTTTGGACGACC
>JBBBWG010009956.1:0-22289 GCA_037176905.1 Azolla pinnata | reverse complement strand
TCTCTCTCTCTCTCTCTCTCTCTCTCTCTCTCTCTCTCTCTCTCTCTCTCTCTCTCTCTCTATCTATCTATCTATCTCTCTCTATCTCCATATTATTTATTTATATCACTGTGTGTGCATCAGTATTTCATCCCACAGATTAGACATAAAATTGAGAGAATACAAATTCGACCCTTGCACTGGGCTCAGCAATAATTCTCCACTGTTTTCTTCTGATTTATACAGGGGGTGTTTGATTTTTGGATTTTCTTAGTTTAAACAGCAACATCTTTCAGATACACTATATAGTTGATAAATATAATTACTCGGCAGTAAAGAGGCTGAGACCAAAGTGGTGGTGGTAAGCACTCTCAAATCTGAAATTCAACAGCCAGTGATATATGATGTGGTTAAATGAAGTAGTCCAAAGTTTCCAAGAACCTTGGAGTAGACCTAGTCAACACTCAAACCAGGTATGTGACTACGAGAATGGAAACCAGCACAGCCCAATACTACAATTCTGAAAACATTTGCCACTTGGGAACAACCCAAAGAGATTCTTCACAGAAGAGAGATCTGAAGACAGCAATTCCAACATAATTCTTCAAAGACAAAGAAACTTTCCATACTCCTATGACGGGATTGAGAGAGCACTTACTTTATGATACTTCTAGAAATTTGAAAACGCCAATAAGCTTTATGTCTTCAGAAATATACACGAATACACAGAACGTAAGAGCGATATTGTCAAATTGCCTCCAAGGGCAGGCATCTGTAAATGATTTGTAGTTGAGCTGTTGATGGGCATTTAGAAATGCATGGAGAAGACGAGAGAGGGACAGAAAAAGGCACGTTTATATATCTAGCCACAATTGATGGCCCCCTCAAGAAATAGATAACAGCCCAACAAGAACCTGAAATTTGCCCATTTTATAGTAATCTGTGCCAGGGACACTCGCAAGAGACACAAGCTTAAAACACATCAAATTGAAACTGGCAACTACCTGAATATTGACCAGAGTTAAAAGAGATATGATCTACATTGCAGACGATGATGTCAGGTAACATTTCTAGTGATTTCTATAAAGTTGTACTAGGCTTTCATGAGCCACTGGGCCCTAACTGGACAGAACCCCCCACTAGCACAAGATTGGGGCCACTGCAAGGAATCAAGATCAACTAGTACAAGACTGAGACAAAGGTAACATACATTCAACATTTTCATGAATCACCACAGTCATGCAAGTCAAAACGAAGGTCGCAATCTCATCAATGCATGAAGCCTCAATGTAATATATTCTATAATAATTTTGTTCACAAAATATCAATGTGAAAACGAACACTAAACATACAAATGAACAATAACTACATGAACTAAATACCAAAACATGCTCTCCATACCTGCATCAATAAATGTGCTTTCAATTTCTTGATGCAGGAAATAAACAATGTCCACAAGCTTCTCCATAACCTGTACAGTATCAGATCTCAAAAAGAGAAATTTGGATGGCAAATATCACATGTAAGTGCATTTGAAATGTATTTTTTCCTGACCATACTTCTTCAAGTATTTTCGACCACAATGATTTCTTCTTCAGGTTCCTCACATGCTTCTTCTGGCTTTTAAGTTCACTTCTTAGAATTGCTAGATTCTCACCTGAAAACATTTGCACATTGTTAATCTACAAAGAAATGTGCAGCAAGAAAACTAGGTCCTCATAGAGATATAAGACAACCTCTCTGGGAGCTGTTTGACATCTCTTCCTCTTGAAGCTTCCGACGATAGTCTATTTCCAACCGATCCAGTGCATGAAGCTCATGATACAGTTCCTGATTCATCAATACATTTAGGTTGCACAACCAATCAGTATTGTTTTTGAATTCAACATAAATCCAGCTATATGCTAAATCCAGAACATACAGCAGTGTGTTGAGCCAAATCAATGAGGTTCTGCATCTCTGCCTCTGCTTCCTCTTTTGACTGTTTAGGAATAGACACTTCTGTACCCAACCTATAAAAAACTCAACCATGAAATGCTTTCTAAGATAGTCGCAGCGATTTATCAATTCAAATGAATAGGAGCCTTACTTTTCAAACACCCGGTCCAATTGATGCCACTGTGGATCACGGCAATGATTTCCAAAACGAACTACCTCTCCCGAGAATAGTTTGAGTTCATTCCTGAACAGGAGAACGAAAAAATCAAATAAGCTTTCCCTTCATTATGCTCCCTCCCTCCCTCAGTAAACAGAAAAAAAGGAACCTACCACACAACTAAGAGGCTTTGCATGAATATGTAAGACACTCTGGCATGCAATATTGGCCATTCTTCCTGCACGGATGGTTCACACTTCCCCCTTTCTTACTCTAGAAATGATCAGGAATACAATCATGCAGCAAACCCTATAACAGCAGCTATGACATGTTGGTCCCACTTCATGCACACATCCTTAACGGAGCTACGCATGCCAGTTTCTTGACTAGCTGGACAAAGTATACCATCATGTCAATCATCGAGGTCGGGGATCATCTATAAAAAGAAGTCATGGATTGCTACTAACTGAACAAAGAATTGAGTACGTTGATGGAGAGATGTTTGCACCGTCTTGCAAACAGGAAAACTTTTGGAAAGGGTTCGATAGTTTGGATCATATAACGAATCATTGAGCCCTTAGCGATGGAGAAAGAGCCAAGTGAAGGACAATGTAGTATTGCTTTTTGAATTTGCAAGAAGACTTTAACATTGAAAGCCATGCACAGCTCATGATCTTCATCAAAATAAAGCTGTCCTAAAAATGCAGGTTGAATATGTAATAATCATTGCTGTTCCTTCTTATCACTTAATTTAAAAATTTCCAACCTTTAAACTTGATGACTTTCAAATAAGAAAGCATGTAACAAACGTTGCATGTTTCATATAAGACCAATGATCGACATATCAACATTCATGAATTCAAGTTTAAATATATAATCACAAAGAAGAACTCAAATTATTTTTTAAGTGTGAGCCCAAATCACCATGCAGAAATACCTTACCTCTTATCATCAGCAGCAATTTTAAGTAACTCTCCAGTATCTCTGGAAACCAGGAGTTGAACTCCCTCTGATCGCAGAATTTCCTCTTTTAAAATTTTCATACTCTCATCTGATAATGACAGCTTCAGGTTGAAACCCTTCACTATTGTATTAGCCACCTCAAATGCGAGAATTCCTATTTTATTTCCCTTTGGAGAGACCCCAGAAGCAAAACCACTCCCAAAATTGATGTTTGTCATGCTACTACCCAAAGTGTCGAGGGCTTCTACAGCCTTTCCCAAACCAACAGTACCAGCTCGTCCAAGTAATGCTCCCACTTCATTCATCTGCCAGAGATCATTACATAGCCTTTTATATGTATTTCACAAACCTATCAATAAAGTTTGTAGCAACCACGCCATCCTTTGTGATGTTTAAAAGAATAATGCCAAATGACTATATGTCTGCATGAGTTTTATGGATAAAAGCAATACAACATTAAGTATGTTTCTGTTTATGAATTATTATACTTTAGATGGTATGTCTTCAATGATCACTGGATTATTAGGTTCCTGCAACAAGTTTTCAAACAAAAAATCCATGTAAAATGGCATTTTACATGACCAAAACAAGAGAATTCCATCCATAACAATGTCAGACAAATGCCATTTGTTCTTATGAGTTTGACAAGTATCACTAGCCTCACGATTTGCAATGCTCCACAAACGGAGGCAGGAAGTGAAAGACTTTGGCACCAGCAATACTTGATCAGAAACGAAATTTTAGACAAAGAAAACCTAAAAAGATCAAGATTTTCCAGGTCACCTCGAACAATCGTGGCGATGCTTCATTTCTGCATCTCAAGTTTCTGGAGTATAAGCCAATCTCAGAAACTTACGATGAGAAACTCTTCACGTTTGCACCTCACGAAAGCTGTGATGGATGCTCAACTCAGACCTAACCTCACGAAGACATATGACTGGGCTTCACCTTGACAGCCTTTAATCCGGCAAGCAAGGGAAGCCAACCTCAACTATTCATCATTTCAGCCATCACTCTCATTGGCTACAGACGAGAGATCGATTGAATCCATTGGGAAGCTCTTAACACGTTATTTCCTTTCCAAGAGTCCAAACAGCCCAAGCGAGATAACCAGACATTAGAGCACAGGTAGAGATCTGCTAGCATCCATCATCTTCTCAAAGTGTTGCTGAAGATAATTAGAGGGTAGTATGCAGGTGGAAGCTTTCCTGACCGGCAGTGCCAATTTTGTGGGGGATTCTGTGTTGAAAAGTTTCCCTGCATTCAATCTCTCTCATTTTCCGAGTAGAAAAGGCAGTATATCCTATTCTCTGAGCTCTTCTATGTCAACATCTACATCCTCTCAAAGCACAAATCAGGTGTTGTACTAGAAGTACCTTCGCAGCACCTTTTTTGGCGACCAGCGTTGTCCTTGATCTCGCACTCTTGACTCTGTTAGAAAGAACTCGGGAGAGCTTTGTTCGACCCCCTTTCTCGCTCCCTTCTTCGAGATCTTCATTCAAGTCCATGTCTACGGAGCCATGGTGCATCCTCCACATTTCGGCGACTCCATTCGCAATAGCTTTCAGGGGCGAGTGAGAGGACGATGGATTGGAGAAGAGCTCATTGTCTTGCGTTTCAAAACTGAAATCTTCCTCATCGACAGAACCGCCTCGCGGAATCAAAGATCTTGAGTTTGGCGGCAAAGGCATGGATTCCTCCTCGGGAGGCTTCAATGGTCCGGAGAGATTATATTCTTCTTGAGCACGACTTCGATCTTGCCTATGACCTTGAACCCGACCTTGAAATTGAAATTGAAATGGATTGCCGTCATGGCCATCAGCAAGATAATAACCTGGATCATCAGCTTTAGCTTGAGCCTGTCTATGGCCACGAACACCGCTCTGAACCTCACCCTTGCCTTGACGATGAACATGTACGTAGCCACCTTCACCTTCTGCAGCCGCAGAAGGCGTGGAAGGATGACAACAAAGGCCGCCCATTTCTTTCCGCAGCGTTCCCAGCAAAGCGAGAGAAGAGAAAAGAAAATACGTGTGCTTTTTTTGTTGGAACTGGATCACCGAACCTCCATCTTTTCTTCGCAGATTGTACCTACTTGTTTGAGCTCGTCTTCTTCACATCTGCGTTGCCTGTTTGTACATACACACACACACACACACATATATATATATATATATGGAGGGAGGGAGAGGGAGAGGGAGAGCTAGGCGACTCAAGTATTGTTCTTTGCGGCTGAGTTCAAAGCTGCGGAAACCGAGAGCTTACGCCGATGGCAACAGAGAATTCCTAAGATTCGGAAGATTGCAGCAAAACGATGGTTTCAATCAGAAACGGAGAGAAGAAGAAGAAGAAGCAGCAGAAGAAGAAGAAGAAGAAGAAGCTAAGGGAGGGGAGGGGAGAAGAGAGAGAGAGGAAGAAAGAACAAGCGACCGATCTTCGAGAAGGCCATTAAAGGAGGAAAAGAAGGAAGGCAGAGAGAGAAGGGGAAGGGGGAAGCTAGGTGTTTGACTGCGGAGGGAATTGAACGGAGAAGAAGAGCAAATGGACATGGCGCAGTTAGAGCCTACGAGACTCTGTACTCATTCGAAGAGTCTTCCGTTCTCTTCTTCCCTTTCTTTCCTTTCTCTCTCTGCAGCTGCTTCCTGCACCTGCGCGGAGCTCCTTGCTTCTGCTTCTGCTTCTGCTTCTGAGTCTGAGTCTTCGTCTTCGTCTTCGTCTGCAACCTGCACCTTCTTCTTCTTCTTCTTCTTCTTCTTCGTCGTCTTCGTCTTCGTCTTCGTCTTCTTCTAAATTTCGTTGCCCGGATTCGAACCTCGGACCTGCCCAACGATTCGTCGTATTCTTTGGACGCTTCTGCTAACCCTAACCCCAATTCTAACCCTAACCCTAACCCTAACCCTAACCCTAACCCTAACCCTAACCCTAACCCTAACCCTAACCCTAGATCCTAATCCTAATCCTAATCCTAACCCTAACCCTAACCCTAACCCTAACCCTAACCCTAACCCTAACCCTAACCCTAAATCCTAATCCTAATCCTAATCCTAATCCTAACCCTAACCCTAACCCTAACCCTAACCCTAACCCTAACCCTAACCCTAAATCCTAATCCTAATCCTAACCCTAACCCTAACCCTAACCCTAACCCTAACCCTAACCCTAAATCCTAATCTTAATCCTAACCCTAACCCTAACCCTAACTCTAAATCCTAACCCTAGATATTGCGCCTGCGACTCGATCAACCCCGCTGGACTCCCCGTCGCGTAATCTCTCTCTCTCTCTCTCTCTCTCTCTCTCTCTCTCTCTCGCTCGTTCTCGGAAAGACGCGTCATCGGCGCCCTGTTTATTCTGCATGCAGATCATGGAAAAAAGAGCTCTTTGAATTAACGGATCCGCGGCGTCGCCACCAAGACCGTTTCTGCCGCCGATCCGATTCGATTACCCGAGGTAATCGCGTGTACTTCAATCACCGACGTTTCGATCAGCTGCCGAAACCGCTTCTCTCGACAGAACTCATCGTGTTGTTGATGTTGTTGTCATCGTTGTTGTTGTTGTTGTTGTTGTCGTTGTTGTTGTTGTTGTTGTTGTTGTTGCTATTCATGGGGTTGCATACGGACGATTTTTTAAGTGTTTTGGTTGCTTTGTTCTGACAAGATTAAGCGCTTTTTGGAGACTCCTGTTTAAATCCGTCTGCTTTGATCTTACCAGAGATCGCTCGCCTTCAAAGCATTTTAATTCGATCAAGAGTCGTAACAGTAAATTGCGGATGGATTGGTTCTCCTAACGTACTAACTTCCGTGCATGAAAGGCGTCGTATTAATGCTAGATTCGAGGCATATTATTAGAGCAAGCTACACAGCAAAGTATTCAAGCAATCTGGCCTCCCACCTTGATGACAAGAATGGTCGTGGACCGAAATTTCAGCAGTATTGCTTGAACTTTCATGTCGTTTCATTAACAGTCGAAAATAGTTGGGGGTGCTCGATTCAATTAGGGGCTAATGATCAAAGCCAAATGAATGAGCGATTCTTAATTAAAACGCGGAAAAAAGCAATGGACCTTGTGCGTGCACAGAGGAACTTAACTGAAAAGCGAAAAAACAGACAACGAATTACGCAGACGAATCGTGGAACACAAGCAATCCTATGTTATGCTATCACGCTTCACTGAAAAAGCTTCCGAGCCCCCCACCCCAGTTGGCGATCACGAATCATGACATAAAATTGACTGAGTATCGATGTCCTATACCAGCGATCGATCACCCCGCACAAGTTAACGAGCAGAGTGCTCCTGAAAAATGTGGGCCCCACCATTTGACTCCGATGCGAGGCATCCACTAGCATCTCGGAAAGAACATCGCACTCGAAGATTTCGCAGTATGAGGGCTATCATCATCGAAGCAGCAGGAGAGAGAGAGAGAGAGAGAGAGAGAGAGAGAGAGAGAGAGAGCCTGATGCAACTTTGGATCGGATCGTGCAGCTGAATGGAGAGTTTTTTCATTCCAATGTTAAAAGTCTCCGCTAAACTGGAGACGACGGATGGATGGCAGACAACTCGTGGAGACATTTGACTTTCGCTAGCTGGTGCAATACCAGAAAAAAACCATGCCAGTTGGAAGCAGCATTTCAGTCGAAAATCCAACCAGGAGATACTCTACACCCGCGTTTTACTCCGATTCCACCTTCGATCTCTTTCTTTTCGCGTGGTTAAGCACCCTTAATCCGTTCGCTTCTCCATGATGTTGTTCTCTCACATCGTCGATCATTAGTAAATCTATAGTAACAAGAACCCTTGTCCAAATTTCATGATGGTGTGATCAGACCTAGCCACCATCCATTACAAAAGAATCATTCATATTTCTAGGGAACAAATCTTGTTCCCTGATGAGACAGCTAAGCTCCTTGACCAAGCTCTTCATATAGGTAACATCTAAAATGGAAAAGAATATACAAGAAAACCTCTACACTTTTTCTTTTTGTTATCCACAAGGAAGCCCATTCAAGACTCCTTCCTCACAAAAGGGAATAGTATTACTTTGCTGCCAAAAAAGTCTTTTGTCTAGAAACGATGTAGCACATGCCTTCAGGCTTCAACTCAAACTTTCCAGGTGCAGATTTTGAGTGGAACAAATTCAATTTGTCTTTGGATTTGTCTCTCAACCAACAATGCATAATATAAGGAAATGTTCTATGATATGGTACGCAATGAGAGCTCTCTATTTGTCTCTCTTTCTAAAGCGCTAGGGTGATTGATACGGTCCAGCATAATATGGACCTACTTCTAATCCTCCTTCGTATGTTGCTAATAACCAGTAGATCCACAGTTGGTAGCTGAAACGCGGTAATAATAGTAGTTAGATGCATTCTAGCATTTCTACCCTGTATTGGACCCACATCAATCAAGCAAAAAAATCTTCACTTTTGACATTGCATAGGCTGGTTAACCATAGAAATCACATTTCACACCTCCCATTTTCTCAGGATTTTAATTCTCAAGCCGGTTTTCCATACAAATAGCAAAGCCAAAGGAAATACACCCATATGAGCATTACCATTACAGTAAAATGTTTGCTTGAACGCAAATCGATGTTTACCTTCACGTGATATTTCATGAGATGAAATATTAAAAGCTCTTAAGTGAGCGAGTCCCCCAGAGAACAATGAAAGGTGTGTATTTGGAGACCAGGCTTGGTAAAATGGTCCTAATTTTGTGACTAACTAGATTTTGTATCTATAGACTTTGGTGAATTTAATCACCTTGACAATGGCTTGTGCTATATTTTCTTTTGTCAAGGTTCTTCCTAGCACTCATGTGCCAATTACGGAGAGCTTCAAGAACTTTCTTTGATATCATGGTCTTCTTTGGGCCAGCCCCCATCTAGAAAAGAGCAATAGTAAATAATAACATTTGGGTCAAAATAAAAAACAAGGAAATCTACTTAAAACCAGCAAACTAGAGAAAAAAAAAAGGAACTCACTTGTGTTGTAAGAGCATACATTGGCAAAGTATTGTAGCTACATAAGATTTGCGCGGCTAATCTGTTTGTCCACAAGAAATTTCTAGTTAGAATGTGATATAATACTATGGAAATCAATGAGATTTTAAGACCTAGTGACTTTTCACACGAAAAAAAGAACAACGTGAAAGAACATATATCGTCACCCAAAGACAACACGTATGTATGTTTGTCTCTTAATCATGCAGCTTTGGTCCTCTAAATGCCACCACTGCATTTCATAAGGAAAAAGAACGTCAAGTGCAATAATGGCAAGTCTCAACCTCAGCCTTTTGACTGTTATTTCTATGTAAAAAAAAAACTGGTTGTGAAAACATACCCAAGAACCAACTAATGTTGCAAGCTCAAATGAGTTCTAAAACAAAAGAAATTAGGACATTAGGTACAAATGGCACACAATGACATTAATACCATATTGAGTTTTCAAGTTGTGTGCAGGCTTTATCTATACCTGGAATAATATGAAGTGCAAAAGAGATAGTAAATGTTCACGTGTCAGAAATGAAGTGTGGGATTTCTGGAATGAATGAGCATCTCCATTGCCGACCTTTGTTATAGCCAGTGTTGCAACCATGTATTGCAAATTAGCACCAATGACTAAAACAACCTGTAGAGAGACAGAGAGGTTGGCTAAATGTTATGATCAATCAACTTACAAATACACACACATGCACGCACGCACAAATACTAATTTAGCAGTAAACGGAATTGGACACTAATACTATTAGATGTGCATAGAACAATGTGCAACTGTAATGATTTCCTTAAGAGTTATAAGGGCAAATTTGGGAGCTAGTTTCTGAAACTATATAACCACATTTTTCAGAGATAGTTAGTTGATGCTTACTTACAATCATTGGTATAAAGGCTATCCAGAAATAGAAATTAAAACCTGAAGGGGAAAGCATGAACAAATAACAAAATTATGGGATTTACTTAAAGCTTTGATTCATAATGCAAGAAATTCTTATACCATCAGCCTCCAGAAATATGAATAGGATTGCAAGTCCCCAAAATGCTGGACTGAAACAAAAGGAATGCACATGGAGTGTCATTCTTGGGCCCTAAATAACCTTTGAAATTTGAATAATCGTTCTACTCTTTAAGGTATTTGTTACTTCTTCTTAGATACTTACCTTATTCCCAAGATTCTTGAAAAGTCTTCTTCAGCACAGCGATCGATATAATTGTGAAAGTTGTAGTCGTATGGCAAATTGTGTTCCTATAAAGAATGGTGGTCTGTTTGAATCAGATATCTATCAAGGAGCCAGAAATATTCACAAATTATTTGATTTTGGTTTTTGAATAGGATAAAATAGAGCACAAACTGCAATAAATCTAGATCTGACTGCAAAATAGTCCATTCGATCAACTGACTGCTTGAATTGTCTTGCAAAACATGCCTGTTGAGGAGATTTTGAACAACTTTAGTAGTGATTCCCAAGGGAAAATCTTCTCTTGTTTCGAGAAGTTATTAAGTTGAAACTGAAAAGAGCTATTTAGATCGATTGGGAAAAAGTGAGTAGTGTTGTGTTTTGCTGAAGTATTATTATATGCAGTCGATTTCAAAATCAATTGAATTAAACCAAAGCGATAAATATGCATATATGAGCCATATTATCATGCTCCAAATATTATAGAAAACCAGAAAATGATTTGTCACATTATGACATGTGGTTATTTACGTTAAGATCTTCTAAGATGGAGATCTAACTAACAATTACCATCCATAGAAGCAACCTTTTTGCACTCCATGCTTTTGATGTGTTGTAGAGTTCAAACATGATCTTCCTTTCTAATGGGATACCCTTGGTAACAGACTCTAATAGCCAGATTTTAAACATGATAATGAGAAAAAATCCAGAATCAAATTAGCATGATGAAAGAGCAATTCCATACCAGATATGTTGTCATCATTTCGATTAGGAATCTCCTCCTCCCATTTCTTCCAACTATATATCTAGTAAAAAAAAGGGTGCATGATAAAGTACAGGGGGTTTATTTATGATGATCAAGTATTTCTGTTGCTAGATTGATCTCACAGGTTTTTAAGTTATTACTGTGTGTATGTACATATGCACACAGACACATTAAACAGAGTAAGAGAAAGAGAGAACAGAGATTACCTTCAATAGCGCTAGAGCAACTGTCAGACAGCTGTAAAAAATGTGTGTGACTGCCATCACAAATAAGAACCGATGCGTATTGTGAATCTCTTCCGGAGAGAGAAATGGTTCTTTACCCTAATATAATTAATGGATAACAAAAACATGATTCGTATTAAATGAAAGATGTTTTCCCCGTCAATCATGTTAAGCTTGGAAATGTTATTGTTTGGGAACCAAGTTCTCAGTATATTGTCTCACCTTTCCACACATATGATCTTCTGCAAAGCTCATCATTTGAGCAAATCTGCCATGAGAAGACAATGTTTGCCTGGTTTCAGCAAACCTTGCTGTCGAACTACGCTTACATTGTGTGAACTGTCGTTCATAGTAACTTGGATTTATGCAGATTGCCATGAAAAGGCTTGACAAAGGAGATAGAAACAAGGACATACATCCAAGCAACATCAACTCTGCAAGAGGAACAATGAATTCATCATTATTATCCTCACCATCTCTTGATCACATGTATGCCGGAAAACTGCATTGTTAGGAAAGAGTGTGGATGTATGCGTGCATGATGGATAGATATACAAATACAGCCATGCCATCAATGTATGTGTCTGTGTGAATGAAACTGCAAATGCCATCCATCTATGAGTCTGCTGTGCAACAAAAGTACAGTGCTTGACATTCTATCAAGTCATTAGATCTTCCTTTACATTCTCCAAGACTTTGCCATTAGCATTCTAATAAAGTTCTATGCCATATATTTTTGCAAGCAGATTCTAGGGTTGGAGTAATCAGTGTACCTTCCTTTCATATCCATGCTTTCGTCATCAGCATTCTAATGAAGAACTATTTATTTCCATATATCTTTGCAAGCAGATTACAGTATTGGAGTGTACCTTCCTTTATTTTCGCCAAGCTTTCATACAGGGGTTTTTGCCTGTGCTTCTTGAGATACTGGTAGAGAGGATATAACATTCATTAGAAAGAACTAAACATATGTACCCAAGAGATTGCAATTCAAGTCAAATTCGTCGCATTTCATCTTTTTGGCTTAAATATTAAAGAGTCACATTGAATGGATTCTCGATTAGCTTGATAACACAGTAAACATTTGCACGTATGTTATGAACGACGATGAACACTAGAGATATGAGACCCATGAGCCAGGGTGGCAGCTTGATTTTTAGGGTGTGGAGATGACCTAAAGCTAGTTCCAATATGTTTGCTCAAATTGCACGTGCATCTGGAGTGGTTTCAAAGAATTTATCATATGCCAAGGTCTTGAAAGCCATTATTCGGATACTAGAATAACTAGAGTTAGCAAGCTTAGAAATAGGACTTGCGACGATTTACAGCATTTTTCTTCTCGCATTCTGGCACCCAGACCTCCTTATTCTCTTCCAGCTAACAGGCTCTCTCTCTCTCTCTCTGCCCCTCTAAGGTGCAATACTTGACTCCTCATGTAGACCTGACAATAGGTATAAGCAAGCGCCATAGCTCTACACAAGGTGGACCAGAGAATGGTGCTTTTTGATAAGGAAGTGGAGTAACCCTAGCTCAACAAACTCCATGGTATATCAAGTCTGCCGAAAGATGGTGCCTTTCACAAGCCAACAATCGGAGTTAGTCCTTGCTAAACCTCCATCGAGGTATTTGGAATTTGAATCATGTCTCAAGTCTATATCCGCACCCTGAAGCGGCGAAGCGACCTAATGAATCACAAATACAATGCACAAAAATGTGCCCACATACAACAACAAAAAAAGAAAAGAAACAAGAAGGTGGGGCGCTGTCTCCCTCCACTCAGAGAATGGGAGCTTGTGAAAGAGTGGGTCAATGGGGGGAAGCGTGAGAAGGGGTTTTACCCGGCCGAGGCGCTGGATGAAGGAGTGGAGGAGGAGCGAGAGGAGGACGAAGACGGACATAACCGAAGGGACCGCCCATGTGGGAGTGAAAGACAGGCCGACATTGCCATGGACGGGGGAAGCAGCCATCGCCAAGAAGAAGAAGAAGACAGAAAGAAAGAAGAAGGAGGAGGAAGAAGAAGAAGAAGAAGAAGAAGAAGAAGAAGAAGCTCTGCAATGGCGATGGCGGAAGAAGAGGGAAAGCGGCGAAGAGCACTGATGCTCTGTCTCGTGTGCTCATGCATGTCATGCATGTCATGCCATGCATGCCATGCCATGCATACATCCACAAGAATGTACCTACCAACTACCACATTTTCCTTGTGTGTGTCTATGGCATGTGTGTGTCATGTACATACATAGATGCACGTGGTCATGGTGGCATGCGCATGCACATACATATGGACATGGTTGTGGTGGCATGTGTAATGTGCATGTGCATGTGCCTGCGCATGCGTCGTTTACCGTCGTCTACATAGCCTGCTGATACTGATCGATCGACCTTTGTTGTTCGATCAGTATCGTGCTGATTGCTCGATCGATCGACCTCTGCTGTTCGATTCCACTCGGCCGATCTGCCAATCGATCGACCTTTGCTGTTCGATTCCACTCGGCCGATTTGCCGATCGATCGACCTCTGCTGTTCGATTCCGCTCCATCGATCGGCCCTTGCTGTTCGATTCCGCTCGATCGACCTTTGTTGTTCGATCTGTGAGCCGATCGATTGGTCGATCGACCTCTGCTCTGTTCAATCGATCGATCGATCGCCGAACAGTCTTCGACGTTGTCCATCATCGCACTCTCCATAAGAGGTCCGCCGTTTGTAATCAGCTCCTGTATATCGCACGTATTCTTCCCTGTCTTCGCATCATAATTCTGCATAAGACCGATCGAAGTGTAGTTGGAGCCGACTGCTGTTCATCGAGCGCTCTGTTCGCCGACCATTTAAAGGCACGGGCCATAAACTCCGAGAATTCTTTCCCACACTCTTTGAGGCGATCCCCAATCATCAGCCGACTGCGACACCGAAACTTAATCTTCCGGCCGTGTTTTTCGGGCGTCTTCCGAAGCAGATTAAGAGAAACCGGTGCTCACGAGGCCTTCGAAACGGAGCAAGCAGCGGCCCCGATAAAATTCTAAAAAAGAAAACATAAAACAGTACATTATCAGCTCATTTCCGTGCTCTTCTTTGTCCGGAACGGAGCTAGCTAAGCTAGCTACCTCCGCCGCGAACAAAAGCATAATACAGAATCCCATCTCCTCGTCGAATCTAGTTAACTAGCAGCCAGATCAACGGACGGAAACGAATGCCAACGACACGAACGATCGGCCGCAGACGTCCAACATTGCGATTTGTTCTCGCCGATCTGCAAAAACCGGTGATGCCGTCACCATCATCGTCATCATCATCATCGCCATCATGACCATCATCATCATCATCATCATGATCAGGAAGGTTTAGGGTTTAAAGTTCAGGGTTTTAAGGAGTTTAGGGTTGAAAGAGGTTTAGGTTTAGGGTTTAAGGGGTTTAGGGTTTTAGTTGTGTTTGTAAAAAGCACAAGAAGAACAAAAAAAAGCAGGAAGAACACACAGAAAAAAGCAGCCTGAAAAAAGCTTGCCCCGACCCATTCGCCCACTACACGCGCTTTTGTGCAGAGCTTTTTCCTGCTGTGCTCGCAGATGTTCCTTTTTCCTCCTTCAAAGCTCGTCGATTTTGCCTTGATCAACCCTGATTTGAAACTTCTGTAATTGCGGCCTGGCCTGCATTCCCTGCTTTTCTTTTGAATTTTCGATGTGCGCTGCTCCCAAGATTTTTCAAAGACTCCATCCATCAAAGCTCTTTCTTGGGAAACGAAGGGAGTTTTCTATTTATCTCGTGTATAGGCGGGCAAGTGTCGTCGCGTATCAAGGTCTCGCCGCTCCACACTGTTAACCGGAAATCAGCTCGTGACATGTAAGCTGTTTTCGTCTTTCATCCTAGTGGGTTTTTTCACGTTAAGGCTATAGATCAACCAAAACCATCCATCTACATAATTTCATTCATTGTTTCTGACTTTTATGCGTATAGCTGATCTGCTATGTTATCCTTCTGCCGTTTTGTGTGTGTTTGCTTGTATGCGCATATTATCTTCTTGCAGGCTATTGATAAGAAATAAAGTAGTGAGAGAAGAAAGAATAGAAAATTATCGAGTCACCGAATCCATGCTTTCAAACTAATAATTTCAGGTGCCTCAAATATGGAATGCCTCGTTCGCTTTCCTCAATCAAAGATGAAATTGTGTAGTAAAAGGACATAGGTTTATGCGATATTTCATGGCTCTGAAAACAGCATTCTTGGAGGCATTCAAAGCATCGATGAAAGATAGTAAGTCAGGAGGTTCTGGTGCGAAAGCTGGTGGAGATAGGAGCTGTATATCTGTACCAAAGGTGGACCTTTCTGACCCAAGAAAGGTACCCATCTTGCCAAACAATTGTGTTCATGAGCTGCTCGAATGCCCAGTTTGCATTAAATCCATGTACCCTCCGATCCATCAGGTACTAAACATGATTTCTACCCTACGATTCTGCATTTTTCTTCTTATCTAACAATAATAATGAGCTTTTTCACATGTTTACAGTATGCACATTGCATTCTTGTGTATTAGTTTTTGACCCTATGATCTTCGTGTCTAACAAACATAGTCTAGATGGAGATTTTACGCTCATAGCTTTTCTTGTTTGCTGCGCATTCTCATAGATTCAAGATTTGGTTTTGGTCCTATGGAGTATAGATAGATACATGGTTCTTTTATGGTATTATTTATAAGCCAAAAGCTTTCTTCATTCTCTCTAAAGAATATGAAACCTTGGAGAAGCTGGATGCATTTCGGATAAGTCTGTGGCTAGAAGATTGAAGTCTTCTTGCGTTGTGATGTGGGTAGTTATTTTGATAGTGGGAGTTTCCGTCTTATTGCAGAAATTTCAAATTGTGATCAATAATCTGCAACTGTTGGAGTAGGGGTTTGATAAGCTTATACCAAACATTTTGAAACTCGGCCCAAACCAAAACAAACCTTGAAATCATTAAACTAAGCTGCTTTAAAGTTTAACCGTGTAAAAAGCCCGTAAATGTAAGTCATAGACCATTGAATTGTTCAAAGAAGTGCATGGTTTTTTCCAGCCCATCAGCTTCAAGCTATAACAAAATAAACGTTTTAGTTCTTTGTCATGAAAATTTCTGTTGAGCTGTTACCTGAGTTAATCAGAGGTAGAGATAGTTTGGGGGGGGGGGGGGGGGGAGAGAGAAAATTAAGAAAACACCCGACACATTTGCTGTAGGAATGTCTCGTGTATGTGATGGGGGCAACCCTTCTAGACTTAGCTAATGCCATAGGGGCCACCAGCAGCTATATGTCAAATCCTAGGAAGAAATCGTCCAGTGAAACTGATTTTTGGCTTTGAAACCGAGGCCAGACCATTGAGCAGTGAAGTGATTATTGAAAGAAAACCCATGTCAGTTGATAATTGTGGTCAAGTTTTCATGATTGTTTCCCTTCCTGGTTGATTCGTGAGAACTATAAGAATACATTTGAACTTTTGCTGTTTTTCCTGGTAACATTATCAGTTTAGTCCCTCGGTGTTACCATCATGTTTCCAGATCCATTTGAAGTCTTAATCAGAAGGGTGCTTCGCATTGTGTAAAGCTTCTTTAGAGTAACATGCCTTAACTATAAACATGAACTATGAGATAAAAACTTTCAGTGTTTCAAAATGACAACCTGTTTCCATATTACAGATGGATAGGTTAAATTGTTTTGAGAAAATGTTATAGATAAACACTGTCGATGACAGCAAAAAGAGAGGTCCTATTTCAGGATATATCAATCATTGTGCTGTATGATTTCTATGCTATGTAAAGTATTCTGAAATATGATCGATATTTTGTTTGGCCGTATTTTCCAGTGTCCCAACGGGCACACGTTATGCTCCAACTGCAAGGTCAGGGTGCATAATCGCTGCCCCATTTGCCGGCATAAACTTGGCAATATAAGATGTCTCGTTTTGGAAAAAGTTGCAGAGTCACTGGAATTGTCATGCAAATATCAAAGCCATGGATGTCTCGAAACCTTTCCGTACTACAGCATACCAAAGCATGAGGCTGCTTGTAAGTTTAGACCTTACAGTTGTCCTTACACGGGCCTAGAATGCTCTGTTATGGGAGATGTTGCAACTTTGGTTTCGCATTTGAGAGATGATCATAAGGTGGACATGCATAACGGCTGCACTTTCAATCATCGGTATGTGAAATCCAACCCCCAACAAGTGCAGAATGCTACTTGGATGCTCACTGTAAGTAATGCCAGGGCGGCAATACAGGATACTATTGTTGATGAATTATTATGTTTAAGTTAACGAAATGCAATAGTTTTGCCAATGCAGGTGTTCAGCTGTTTTGGGCAGAACTTTTGCTTGCACTTTGAGGCATTCCAACTAGGAACTGCACCAGTATATATGGCTTTCTTGCAATTTATGGGTGATGAAAGTGAAGCAAATAGATACAGTTATTGTCTAGAAGCTGGTGCGAATGGTAGGAAACTCATATGGCAGGGTGCCCCAAGAAGTATTCGAGATAGTCACAGGAAGGTTCGAGATAGCCATGATGGGTTGATAATCCATAGGAACATTGCATTGCTCTTTTCCGGTAGCGATAGGAAAGAACTCAAACTTAGAGTTACTGGAAGAATATGGAAAGATCAGTAGTTTTGTACAAAAAGAGGTATATAGTATAGTCCTGTAAAAAATGTTTCCAGTTTCTTTGCTGCGACTTCGATTTGTTTGATGGGGAAGATGGGTATTTTTGCTGTTGCCGGCATGATTTATATTTTACATACTTGTAAAAGAGAAATGAAGAAAGCAGCAGCACATCACAAAACGTTGATTGTCAAAATGAAATTTGGTCAGGACAGTTTGTGTCTTCGAAACATGCTGATCTCGTGAGGTAAATGCGAAACTGCTCCTGGGTTGCAGGATTCGAACACGGAACACAATATGTGGTAGCAAGTACTATACATGAGTTGGACCAGTTCAATGTTGTCATTCAAGGCTGAAACTCATCAGCTGCAGTTTGATTGCAATTATGAACTCATCAGCATAGTTTATAACGTCTTCTTCTTTGTATGCTACATTTGGACATGCAACAGAGAGTTGATTTGGTCAGTTTGGATAGATTGCAGTGCTTTTGAGTGCATTTATAAGTGCAGGTTACCAAGTTGGAATCGAGAGATGCTCTCCATCTTCTTGGTAAAAGATAAAATGCTCTGAAGGTAAGGTCTGCTCAACCCCAGTTTGTTTTTTATCCATGGTTTCTACAGAAATAGTTTAAGTCCTTGTGGGAAGTAAGATGCTCTATAGGCTTGTTTAGAACTCCCATGTAATCGTACAAGAGTCGTGACTCGCCGCAAACATGTAATCGTTTCTACTTGCTGGCGCGAATCGGAAACATATAATTGTTTCTACTTGTTGACAAACTCGACAGACAGGATGCGGAAAAGCATCGAAGGGACAATATTTTGATAGATCTTTTCTGCATCGGGAAGAAGCCAGTGAAAAGATCATGGGAGTCGGAGTGGGATCGGAGTCACTTCGGTTTCGGCTGTTGGGCATAAAGTGCGGTAAAAAAGAAAAAAACAAAGGGAAGAAAAGAGCAGAAGGGAAATCTGCGGCACGAAGCCTGAATTCGATGATTGGATCGCAGATTGCATTTGGCCGATTTTTGTTGGAGGGAATGTTCCAGGCTCGACACGATCTCGATCAGGTTCTCGAGGGGAGCACATTACATGATTGTCAGCTGAAGGAATCGGCATGCATGCATCGCAAGTTTTGCAGGGCGGAAATAATTGCCCACTCGAATTCCGAAGATATCTGGAGTGTATACACTTACATGCATGCATACATATACACAATCACATACATGCATACATATACACAATCACATGCATGCGTACATGCATATATACAAACTTGTGATAGATTCCGAATTGCAATGTCTGTTTCGAATGTTTTTGAAAAAAAACTTTGGGCCTTCCCAATATACATCGATGATGATGATGATGATGATGATGACGACGGTGATGGTGATGGCGGTGGTGGTGATGATGATGATGCTGATGATGATGATGATGACAGCGGTGATGGTGATGGTGGTGGTGGTGATGATGCTGATGATGATGGTGATGGTGATGCTGGTGATGGTTGATGATGATGTTGATGATGCTGATGGTGCTGATGCTGATGCTAGTGATGGTTGATGATGATGATGATGATGACGGTGATGGTGATGGTGGTGGTGGTGATGATGATGATGATTGTGATGGTGATGCTGATGCTAGTGATGGTTGATGATGATGATGATGATGATGATGATGATGCTGATGCTGATGCTGGTGATGGTTGATGATGATGATGATGATGATGATGATGATGATGATGATGATGATGATGCTGGCAATGGTGATGATGGTGATGATGATGATGATGATGATGCTGGCAGTGGTGATGGTGGTGATGATGATGATGATGATGATGATGTTGGCAATGGTGATGGTGGTGATGATGATGATGATGATGATGATGCCGGCAATGGTGATGGTGGTGGTGATGATGATGATGATGGTGATGCTGGTGATGGTTGATGATGATGATGATGATGGTCATGACAATGATGATGATGGTGATGGTGATGGTGATGCTGGTTATGGTGATGATGATGATGATGATGATGATGATGATGATGATGTTGATGCTGCCAATGCACGATAAACCACAGGGTCCATGTCTGTGCCTGTCTATCTGCTCGAGTGCCATAAACCTTGAGCCCTAAGCCCTAAAGCCTAAAGCCTAAACCCTAAACCCATTTGTTGCTGCTACTGTTGTTGTTGATGATGATGATGATGATGATGATGATGATGATGATGATGATGATGATGATGATGGTGTTGATGGTGATGATGGTGATGATGATGATGATGGTGCTGGTGAGGACGATGCACAATAAGCCACAGGGTCCATGTCTACACTCTGCTCGGGTGCCATAAACCCTAAACCCCAAACTCTAAACCCGAAACCCTAAACCCTAAACCCCAAACTCTAAAACCGAAACCCTAAACACTAAACCCCAAACTCTAAACCTGAAACCCAAAACCCAAAACCCTAAACCCTAAACCCATTTATTGTTGTTGCATGTTGTTGTTATTGTTGCATGTTGTACGGACTTGTTGACATTCTAACCAATTCCGGACATCTTTCGAATTCGAGCGCTTTTGAAGCATTTCCTTCTTCTTCTTCTTCGTTTTTCACTTTGTCCGTGCGTTTATATTCACACGATGGACGGACGGACGGACAAAACGGACGGACGTTATATTCAGCCCCTGTTGCCCCCAAACCCGAGAGACATTTCGAAAAACAAAACAAAACAAAACACACAAAGAAAAAGGGACTGGAAATCAAAATAGGAAGACAAATTCTGTGCCATTTGTAAAGTTGAAAATGAGCTCTTTATGAAAATTTTGTTTGTTTGTTTCAGATAAAAAAAAAGAAAGAGAAGACAAAGGAGGAAATAATAATAATAATAGGAATCCCCCGATTCCGACGACGCATCATTCGTCCGGAAAACGTTGGAAATCCGTTCGAAACTAATCTTCTTCTTGTTGTTGTTTTAATTTGTTTTTGGTTAAACCTTCCGATTTCAGTTTGTTGTTTTTTTTTTCTTTTCCGACAGACTCTCAGCGCTCTGTTTTAAACCGCATTCCGGATCGTGTGGGGGCGATCTACGCATCATGGCGTACTTTTGTTACGAGAGGTAAGGATGAGAATCTAACGGGATAAAAGGAAAGAAAAAAAAAAACGGCCGGAGAATCTACAGATGGGATATAGAGGTGGGGAGAACAATAGAGAGCTGCTGTTTTTAAACAAGAATTTCGGCCCCTGTTTTTTAAAGAATTATCCTTTCGTTAGTTACAGTGACAAAACAAAACAAAAAAAACACGTCCGATGGACTACATCAAGTGAGGCTGTTTGTACAGAAATTAACCAACATGATCCAGTTACTTACGACAGATACATCGATCACTTCACTTGGGAAGAGAAAGTGTGTTGGTGGTGGGGTAATTCCACTTGGGTGTCGTGTTAACCAGAGTATAGAACGGAGCTTTTTTCTTTCTTTCTTTCTTTCTTTCTTTCTCTTTTTTTTTCTTCCATATCCTCTGGAATGACCATTGTTCGCAGTTGGGTCGCATTCTTGAAAAATTTCCTCTAATTATGTGGGAAATGATCTCCAGCCAAATTGCCTTTATTGCCTGCACTGGTGGGATACACAAAACTCCGTTGTGTATATATATATATATATCATATAGCGTTTGGTGGTTGTTGTTGTTGTTGTTGCAACTACTGCAAGCATTATTTTTTTTTCTCGCAATAGACATGATGACAGAGAACAATGCAAGCCACACACACTTGAAAGTGGGCATTCTCGTACGATTCGCTGGCTTCGCCCGACGCGAGCGTTTTTCTTCGACCGCTATGATGGGCAAAAGATCGAGCTTTGAGCTGGTCTTTTTTTGTGTGTTTTGTCAGAGGGGGTTTGTTGTTTGTTAAGGGGGATGGGGGGGGGGTCTCATGCTGCATGTTTGCTGTTGTTCATGTTCCCATTTGGTGTCATTTCCATATTTCGTTCGAGATCGATCGATCGATCGATCGCCGAAAGATTTTTTTTTACAAAAACACTACTCCCGAGGCGGGGGGGGGGGGGGAAGGGGGCCCTCTTGATGATGATGCTGGTTGAAACAGTCAATCAAATCCATGATGATTCTTATGGCAATGGGGCTAACAAGTAATGCTAATAGTACTAACAAGCATAAGGAGTTTCTTCTTCTTCTCTTTGTCCTCCCTGAGATTCTTCTTGGAGCTGAATGAGTTTAGGATTGTGCTAGAGTTGGCATGCTTGCCCCCACTTGGCTGGCATGTTATTATTAGGGTCTCAATTATGGCATTCTACAACATATAATATCTATATCTATCTATCTATATATATATATATAAAGGGGGAGCAAACCTTCTTATTCCCTACTAAAGTGTAAAGAGAGCAAGTATGAGTGTATATATGTATATATATAGATATAGATATGATTTGTTTGTGTGGGGGGGGGGGGGGGGGGGGGAATTTTTACAAAAAAAATAC
>JBBBWG010009945.1:12244-22314 GCA_037176905.1 Azolla pinnata | reverse complement strand
TATATAAGACCATGGGGTCTGTCTTGTATGGAGTCCGTAATTGTAATATAAGAAGAGCTTGGCGTTTATCTTGTGTCTTGTGGACGATCTGAGTATTGTAGTCAGAAGTTATGTGCTGACGGAAGGAACACTTAGCCAGGATTACGGCCGGGAGCTTACGGTCTTACGGCAAGGAAGATTACGTAGATCGGGATTTCCCCGAATCTCCCGGAAAGCCGTAAGCGGTTGGCCTACAAGTGGACATAGCAACATACGATTCGTCTTCACCCACGTAAAGTCTTAGTCTTTCCCCGGAAGGGCTAACAATGACCAGGAAGTGTTGTATTACTAGTCAATTTGATATGCAACAAGTGTGCAACCATGTTGCAGCGACCTTGTAACAATTGTGCAGCAAACTCGCGGTAAAGTTGTAGCAAACTCGCGGCAAAGTTGCAGCAAACTCATAGTAAATTTCAAGTAAACTCATGGTAAAGTTGTTGCGAACTCGCGGCTATATTGCAGCAAATGTGAAGCAAAGTCGCGGCAATGTTGCAACAACTGTGTAGCATTGTTGCATAGTTACAACAACCTTGTTGCAACTTTGCCGCGACTTTATAACAACTTGCATGGATAAATTCTTGGACATATTGAACTAGCAACTTTTGAACAAACCTTGCTAGGAACCTACATTGATGTTACATCATATTGATATCTAGGCTCTCCACACTTTGGGCGTTCCGTCAAATCCTCGAATTCTCCTCAAAGGAGCAACATTTCGTCAGATCCAACATTCTAAACTTTGTTAGAAATCCTTCCAAATTTATTCGAATTTGTCTGAATTTATCCAACATTGTTGAAAATGTCAGAAATTTTCTGAATTTCCAGAAATCCGTCCTACATTCTTAAATTTGTCAAAATTATGTCAGAATTTGTACGAATTTGGCTGAATTTGTATTTCTGACTGAAATTTCAAAATTTATTTGAATTTGCAAAGTTTGTTTGAATTTTTGCCCTAAATTTACTGAATTTGCTGAAATCTTTCTAACATTCTAAAATTTGTTAGAAATCTATCAAACATTCTTAAATTTGTTAGAAATATATCCATTATTCTGAAATTTGTCAAAAATTTGCAGTCCATTATTCTAAAATTGGTCAGAAAATTGATCCAACATTTTGAAATTTTTCTTAAATTTGAATTCTCTGTCCGAAAATCCTTTGAGATGTTTGTCTAAAAGATTTTTGACTGAAATCTGTCTGAAAATCAGAGTGAAAATTTTTAGAATTCAAAATCTTTCTTAATTTGTCTAAATTTATCGAACCATACTGAAAATCGTCAAAAATTTGATGAAATTTGTTAGAAATTTGTCTAAAACCTTTCAAATTTTTACCTAAAACTTTTGAAATCTGTCCAAAAATCCTTTTAGATGCTCGTCTAAAACTGTTGGGATGTTTGTCTAAAACTTTTGAAAATTGTCAAAAATTTGTTAGTTTGCCAGACATTGTGTATAAATCTGTTATAATTCTGGTAATGTTGTGTATATCTATTATAATTTGTGTACATATCATATAATTTTGGTAATTTGTATAAATATGTTATAATTTTGAAATTTTGTATAAATTTGTTAATATTTTGGTACATTTGTTTGTCTAAAACCTTTCAGATATTTGTTTGCAACTTCTAAAAATTGTGAGAAATTTGTTAGTTTGACAGAAATTGTGTATAAATATGTTTTAATTCTGGTAATATTGTGTACATCTATTATAATTTTGGTAATTTGTATAAATATGTTACAATTTTGGAATTTTGTATAAGTCTGTTAATATTTTGGTACATCTATTTGTCTAAAACCTTTCAAATGTTTGCTTGAAACTTCAGAAAATTGTCAAAGATTTGTTAGTTTGCCAAAAATTGTGTATAAATCTATTATAATTGTGGTAATTTTGTGTATATTTGTTACAATTTTTGTACATCTAATATAATTTTGCTAATTTATATAAAATGTTATAATTTTGGAATTTTGTATAAATCTGTTAATATTTTGGTACATCTATTTGTCTAAAACCTTTTGGATTTTTGTATAAAATTTCTGAAAATTTGTCAAAAATTAGATAGATCGTCACTGAGTGGTGAGCATATCATGCTTCCATGACGGAATGGAAGCACCAGATGTTGGTTCACTTTGGTGGTATGCCACCGACAGAGGAGATGGGACTATATATGGCATGACGTCCACCTCTAGTCCCACCAATGAGGGGTTGGCCGCCATCGTTTGACATGAGCTTGGTCACCATTCCTAGTATAGTGACACCCTACACAACTAGGAGCACGCTCCTAAATGGGCCAACCCCATAGGCTGTCGTGCAACATAATGTGCAACAACGTTGCTTGTCCACCAACTCGACTATAGGGAGCCCAGTTATGCCTATCATGATCATGGACATGCAACGCTCGAAACCTCAACCTTAACATTTGTATTATATCATCTTATCCATCGAACCATTTAGCTTATTTGATAATTATTCGCAACTATATGCAAAAGCCACAATTGAGCATTCCGGAGAATTCATGCAACTACAGCACGTGGCGCTGCATGCAGCCTCCCTGCTCCTGCATGTGGCCTCCCCTACCCCCAAGCCCATCCTATAAATTCAGGTCCATCACTCCTCTCAACTCATTCCCCGGAATTGTCGATGCTGAGTGGAGGACGGCCTTAGCAAGGCGGGGTGTCGGAATGTAGTGCTTGACATGTCGCTGCACGTGCGACCCAGATTGCTTCACATGGTGCAGTTCTGATGGGGCAACGAAGGTGCTCTGCCTTTCATGTCGGAATTTGTAAGTATCTCGATAGATTGTTGTTCTCTTTATATTATTAATTGGTGTTATATATAACTTAAAGTAATAGAAGTTTTTGTTTTTGAGTAGATGGGTATCATTGGTCACTGGTCGTATCACAATGAGGAGGATTGTCGCCGAATACATTCACAACGTGAGACATGGATGTATTTCAGAAGTCTCAACTTGATCGTGGATCACTAGCTTATTCTTTGTTTAGGAATACAGCCTGAGATGTCGGGAACCAGTGCCAATTTGGAGGTAGGCGAAGGTGTAGCGGGTCCTCGACACCTTGAACAAAATTCGAAGCTAAGTAGCATTTCATCACCTATGCACATTGAGGCACACCGACCGCGGGTCTAGTAATATGTCACTAGGGTTAGATATTTACGATGATAATAACCCTAGGAAGTATTGTTCGTCTCCGTAGACATTTTTGGGTTTCTTGTACAGACTTTAGTTTATTTGTTTTTTCAGTGACACCAAACATTTTGTGATTCTAATATTTTAAGTTCATTTCTATAATTTTATTATTTAAAAACATGAGTCAAAATATTCAGTTAATTGCCGCAAAATACTGTAGTAAAAACATAGTAAAATAATGATAGAAAACAGCAAAGCTCCCGCAAATGACCGGCAAATGACTAACAAGCATCTAGATACGTATCAATAAACATGCAATAAATTTGGAGCAAATGCATACTAAATAAGCATTAAAATGTCCACCAAACGAGTCGTAAATCAGTAATTAAAATGCAGCAAAATTTGCAATAAATCAGCATCAAAATTACAGTTGTAAAGCTACATCAAAATTGTAGTAAATATGTATCAAATTCGCAATAAACTCACGTCAAATTTGTAGTAAAACTCACAGTCTTCAAAATTGCAGCAAACCTCGCATCAAATTTGTAGTAAAACTCACGTCAAATTTGCAATAGAATTCATGCCAAATTTGTAGTAAATGTTGCATCAAATTCGCAAACTTAAATCTTGTGTCAAATTAGTAGTAAAAGTAGCATCAAATTTACAGAAAACCTCGGGTCTACAAATCAATAACACACGTCAATTTTGCAGTTAGGCTCATGATGTCTAGCTAGCAGTAAATATTACATCAATCTAGCAGTAAACTTCGCAATAAACTTGCAGCAAATCTTGCGTCAAATGTGAAGTAAAGTCACATGATATGTGCATAAAAAATGCAATAAATCTTGCAACAAATAAGCAATAAATCAAGTGTCAAACAAGCAGTAAACCTTGCGTCAAAAACACAACAAAATCACAGTAAAATGTACAATAAAATCGCGGTGAAATGTCTAGTTAAAAATTATAACTTATTAATGTTAAAAATTATAACTTTCTAATAGTATTACATACATAGTTTAACATAGAACTATTAAAATTGTTGGCGATTTCGGCTAATGCATGTATGCCAAGTGGCACACATGCAACAACCAAAAAATAATTGTGAAAGGGAAGTACCTAGCAGTCTTGAACCATTCCAATTCAACATCAATCTTCAATGATCTTATATTCCGAGTCTCCAAATCCAGGTATTTTATGTCTTGCAATCTTCTTCATCATCTTGTCTTGTTTTACTTTTTGTCAATTCTTGTCTATTTGAGTCAATACTCATCTATGAGCTTGGCCCGTGACACATTATACATGGACATATACACATGAATATGTATGTATGTATGCTTAATGAATATCCATCATACATGTACATATACACATGAATATGCATGTATGTATGCTTAATGAATATACATCATACATGTACATATACACAGGAATATGCATATATGTATGCTTAATGAATATCCATCATACATGTATATATACACATGAATATGCATGTTTACATTTATATTTAGATAAATATGCATGTACGCATGCATATTTAGATGAATATGCTTGTATGTATGTATACATAGATGAATATGTATGTATACATGTATGTATACTTGCATATATATGCAAATGAATATGCATACATACATATACATGTGTAAATTCATATATTGATACATATAAAGATTTAATAGACATACATACATATACATATACAAATGGATATGCAATATATGTATACATATATATATATATATATATATATATATATTTGTAATTAATCTACATGTATGTATGCATATACAGATAAATGAATATTTACAAGAGGAGCGAGAGAAGTAAGAAGTGAGAATATACCACATGTATAGCCTCAGGTAGGCATCGTGTATAAATAGAGAGTGACGACTTGAGCTTCGCAGACATCTTCAAAGTTCTTAGCTCTTCAACTTATTTAATGAAGGAGCTCTTTAATATATATATATATCTCAAAATTGAAGAAAAAAAAAGAAAATTATATAAATGAATAAAAATGGTATTAAGATATTTTTAAAAAGTATAAATAATTTTGAATACTTTTTTAACATTTTTTTCTTTTTCAAGATTTTATTAACATTTATTTAATTTCCTTAAAAATATTTTATTTTGATTGCATCAAATTTGTCGCAAGTTTGCTGCAAGTTTACCATGGCCATTGCCACGCATTTACCACAACTTGATTGAAAATTTTGACACGTCAATGGTCGCGTCAAGGACCATTGCAGTTTGCCATGAATTTACTACAACATAAACGCATTGTTAACCACGACCATAGGGTGCACAATTTTTTCGGAACGTAGACACACTATTTAACGTGACCATAGACATGACTTGGCAGATCTTCGTCACGTTAATGGTCGCGTGTATGGTCACAATATAATCGTGATGAACAAGCTTATGGATGCATCAGAACAGTTTTCGCAACGTAAACGCTTTGTGTCTACGTTATGGCAAAACTCACAGCAAAAGTTGGGGTACAAATTTTTCAATTTTTTACTATGACCTTGACGCGACTTGTCAAGGTTACGGCAAACAGTTGCATCAAATGAATAATTACCTTGGAGTGGGGAGTGATGCTTTGGGATCCCTTGCCTTGCCCAATAGTTCCATCATAAGAAAGTTGTGGTGCCTACCATTGTTCGTGAAATGAGTGTACAGGTAAGAACCAGTCACGTTTTTTAAGCAGCACAAAGATAAGCCCACGATGTTATGAGTTTACCAATAAAAGGGTAAACTTATGTCATCGTGGTTTAGCTTTGTAAGGGTAAACCATGGGTTTAATTTTAATTTTTTATTTTCAAAAAGAAAAGAGAGAGTAATTATTAGCTATTAACTTTTTAACACTAAAAACAAAAGTAAACCCTATTTCAGGAACCAATTGTTATTGGTTTACTATTTCAGGAACCAATTGTCACTTCTCCATGAAAACCGATTGACCATTCTTGGGTATATAGACACAAGATATTAATAATAACTGTTAGGATCTTCAATGAAGGTGGATGACCTTCTTTCATAGTACTGAACTCAAAGTTTTGTGTGTTTACGCTAAAAAATTCATGATCTTTGTATGTTACAATAAGATTGAAGTATCTCAATCCATGCTAGCCCACATGTTTCCTCCTCCAAAACCATTAAAACACACATGACAAATGATAAAACAAGCCCAACTAGCATTGAAGTGCAAGAACAAGGTAGAGAAGAATACCACAAAAGGCAGCTAGCGTTGTAGTGCAAGGATGAGGTGAAGAGTTAATTTACGATAAAGCGGTATATAAGTTAGGAATTGGGAAGTAAAATAATTGTGGCATTCATTGTTTTAGCACTTGTAGGTAGCTAGATTGAAACGTAAAGGACGTGATGTGATGTGATGTGCTGGTCATATGTTCAGCCGACCTTTGGCCACCCGATATTGATTTCATGTATTGATGCATGCAAATAATCGACATTATAATCATGAGCACAAAGAAAGACTAATCGGGTGTGCGCCGCTGAATGGAATTGAAATGTCAAACACGCACTCGCAAATATTGCAGCCCTTCAAAGTCGTCCAAGAAGGGTTTGAATGCCCCGCGGGGAGTATTGGGCGTGTGCTATCATGCATGTATTGCATGTGCACGTGATGGGCAGTCATTATTGGGACGAGGACCAACGAGAGAGGCGTGAGAAAACGTTTGTCCAAGAGGAGAATCGTAAGTCTAAGACTTGTTCCAGTTTTCGTTTGAGTTGAAGTGTGCCAAAAAAGGAAGCAGGAAGAAGAAGAAGAAGAAGAAGCAAGGCATTTAGATCTATAAATAAAAGGGAGCAGAACGCAATTCGATGAGAGTCTAGTAGATCGGGATCGATCGCATAAAAGAGCAGCAGCAGCAGCAGCAAACATCTTCATCCTCCTCATCGCACATCAAGTGATCCGTTCTGACACTCGATCTAGACTAGTGTTGGCGCCGCTGAGAACATTGAATCTAGATCTGGTGAATCTAGATCTGGTTTTTCACGACAGCGGTGGTGCGATGGCACCCATCTCATCCAGGCCGCGTAATGATGCTGCGGTGGCCGCCGACAATGGCCAAGACGACAAGAAGCTGAAGACGAAGAAGAAGGCCACGGATGATAGAGCGGAAGAGGAGGAGGAGCTGGGGGAAGTAGAAGGGGTGCTTCAGCGCCATATCGTGGCAACATCGTGGGGCGAAGTGCGGGTGCTGGGCGAGTCGCTAAGTGCCGAGGAGCAAGACCGTTTCACACCCGACGACTCCACCGCCCGCATCTCCTCCAAGCCCCAGGTATGTCTTCTTCCCATGCTAACCCTAACCCTAACCCTAACCTAATCCATGCCTATGTCTCATCCACTATTCTAACCCAGTTTTTTCCGCCCACTCCTGATCAAAGACAGTCTTGGACCTTGCCCCCCAATCACCAATCTTCACCACCACCCAACCGACGTAATTAACAGCTTCCCATCCTCCTCTCCCATCGCATCTGACATCGCAAACGCACTGCCTGCCTGATTGTTCGCATGGGTTTTGCATGTCCTATAACATGTGTAGATTGGACCTCGAGATTCCCTGCTGCCGCGCCTGCCCTTGATGTCGTCCTTCCTACGAGGCAAAAAATGTGGGTTGTGTATGCATACACATACCGGTGGTTCGTTCCCATCTTGTCCCGTCCCTATTAGTAAGCAAATCAGGTCCGAGATTCCAGTGACCAACCGACCGTAGAACTTAGAGGACTTGTCCCCAGATCTGGATCCCTAGAAGACACTAGAGAGGGATGGATGCGAGATCTGGCAAAGAAACCAGCCCTCCTTGGGATGCCACCGTTGAATGACAGAAATTAGTTATGGGATGGGATATGAATTATGAAATGAATTAACCCCAGAACGTACTATGTATTGACACACATTTGTTTATTTTTTTTATGATGATGACGACGAGGACGGCGATGATGAAATCGGAACAGATTGGATCATATGAGGTCTGTCATGTGATTCTAAGAGTGGGTGGGGAGCAAGAGTGAAAAATCCTTCTAATTATTCTCAAGAAGGCTTTGAAAGTAAATATCTTTCACCTAGTCAGCGGCCGGCGTCTTCTTCACAAGCCAAATGTTAATCACAATCTATCTTATCTTTCTGTCTATGATCACGTTGTTGAAGTTATTGGGGGGGGGGGGGGGGTAGATGTAACTAGATAAATTGGGTAGATGTGGACATTGTGGGGATGAATGTGAAGTTTGTGAATGGGATTACATTTCTTTGGGTGGTTGCGTACAGATAACCAAGTATATACAGATGGATTACTTTGAAAGAGTCAGTCTAGTCTGCCTGGCTCCTCCTGCCCTCCTAAGGTCAAAGGAGGAGAGCCATATTTTTTTCCTTCAAAGCTACATACCAAAAACTTTGATGATGATGATGATGACTACGCTGGTGGCTGTGGTGATGATGATCATGCTGATGATTGTCATGGTGGTGATGTAGGGATGTTAAGAGCTTTGAATTCCCTTTTGATGCTCCAAAAGATGGATCCATCCATACATCCATGTTCCATCCCATGCTGTATGTATGTAATGCCAATCATCAATCATGATCATATCTCATATAACGGTATCACCTGTCGCGAAACCATCATATCATACCCGTTTATTAAGAAGAGAGACTTTTTACAGAGTGGAGATCAGGAAAAAAAAGAAAAAAAGAGAACTAACTGGACAAAGAAGAAGGCCCAAAGAGTGTTGAAAATTTTTTCAGACAAGGTTTTTGATAAGTAAGAAGCATGGATCTGATCCGATGCAGCGATCGATCGGAACCCTAAACCCTTGGTAGGATCGGTAGGTAGGTAGGTAGCCTACTACTGTATGTAGCAGTATGAGGATTATAAATCGTCAACTACTACTGGCTGGCTCGGAATGAGTGAGAGTGGGTTCAGACGGCTCAGCTCGGCTTGGAACTTGGAACTTGCAAGAGTCCCAAACCCCCCCCCCCCAGATCGAGCCACGCAATACCGCACAACTCTGCTAAGCATCGATGGATGATGCATGCACGTACGCAAGCAAAGTGGCTCTTGTAAGTGTTGGAGCTTGGAGCTGAAGAGCTTCAATCGGCCTCCTCCTCTGATGCCAGGCCCGAGTTCAAGGCGCTCCGAGCGCTTCATGTCTACAAACACTTGCGACACACCACCACGTCTCTCGACTGAGTGTATTCATGGGAAACCCACCTATAATATACATGTATATTCAAGCGGTAGCAAGCACGTGGAGTTTCTCTTTTACTTTTCAACCTCACACACACACACACACACACTCACTGACACACATCGGGAGGGTTCAATGGGCATTTGGTCGTGACCCCATCGTCCTCTTTACGCGCGTCGAGCTCCTGCACGAGCTTCGCATTCTGCGTTTACCATCATAGATAGGCCCTCGAGAGTCATTTCACAGAGCCGGGCTAGAGTCAAGCAAGCTCGAAGGGGTCTTCCTTCCCCACCGAAAGTAGCTGATTAGAGATAGATGCGGCGAATTTGGCCCAACCAAATGGGGCAGATGTTTTCCCATAGATATAGATAGATATAGTAAGCATGGATTGCGAGAGTAGCAACCAAGGATACAATGAATTTGGTCCTCAGATCAAGTCTGTGTTATATATATATATATGTGTGTGTGTGTGTGATTACTCTTGATTAGTTGTTAGCCTTGTTAATATATGTACATAGATAGAAGAGAAAGGTGAAAGCTCATCTCATCTCATGGTGGGTATATATATAGGCTTATTGTTTTTGGTGAGATCTTTTTTGAACTGATCGGGGTTGCAATGTAACCGAAAAGCTAAAAACTGTAGATGACTTTTATACTTCCCCTTTTTTCCTACCTGTAATTACAATTCAAA
>JBBBWG010009934.1:5062-19503 GCA_037176905.1 Azolla pinnata | reverse complement strand
TGACGATGACGATGACGATGATGTTGTTGTTATTGTTGTTGTTGATGATGATGATGATGATGATGATGTTGTTGTTGATGATGATGAGGATTCGACGCTGAGCACGATGTGGTGGAAGAAGGCGAGGTCGCAGGGGATGGTGAGGGGCCCCGAGTGCTCGAACCCGAACTCGTCGCGGGCCTTGTCCAAAAGGATTCCGAACTGCGGATGATTGAGAACGCGGGTGCGAACAAGGACGCGGTGCGGCTTCTCGTCCTCGTTGCCGCCGACGTAAACGGCGAGATAGCCGCGAGGCGTAGTTGGCGGAGACTTCGGGGCCGATGATGCATCGGCTGCTATCTTTAGCGGGGAGCTTAGCGGCGAGGTTAGCAATGGTGACCTTAGGATGGAGGCGTTGTAAGCTCGATCGGTGTTGAGATGGAAGCCGCCGAATTCCTCATAATCTTCTTCCTCTTCTTCTTCTTCTTCTTCTTCTTCTAGCGGAGATCGGACATTTGTAGCGGCTGGATCGGTTCGCCCGCATTCGTCGTCGGACGCGTGCACATCGGGCCATCGGCCGCCGCATCGCGGCATCATGAGGCACGCGGAGCTCAGCAGGATCGAGCTCGGCCTCAGCTTCTTCGCCGCCTTCCATTTCCCCGTCACCATTTCGAATCCCATCGCGGGCTCTGTCTCTGCCTCTGTCTGCCTGTCTGTCTGTCTGTCTATCTGCAGTTCCTAGAAGGCGGTGGGTGGGTATTGGCCCCGATCGATCGATTCGATTCGATTCGATTCGATCGACTAAGGCGTGTTTGTGAAGGTCGATCGAATCGATCGGCTTCAAGCTGTGTGTCCGGCGATCGATCAGTCGATCGATCACCTGAGGTGTGGCTAGCTGAGTCAGATCGATTGATCCATCGAATCGATCACCTAAGGTGTGGCTAACTTAGTCGGATCGATCAGTCGATCAGCTTTCCAGTAAGATCGATCGGTTAGCTAAATTGTGGCTAGCCTATAAGTCAGATTGATCGGTTAGCTAAATTGTGGCTAGCCTATAAGTCGGATTGATCGAGATCAGACTATGAGGTGTGTCCGAGAGAGTCGAGAGACAAGAGACAAGAGACAAGAGACAAGAGACAGGAAACTGAGAGACAAAGGATAAACATGAGGGGAGCTATCTATGTATATATACTCCTCTACCTGCCTTCATAATTCATATGGGAAGACCCCAGACTTCTCACTTCACTCTCTGCCTCTGTCTCTGTCTCTGCTCTGCTCTTGGGCCCATACCAACTTATTATTTCCCCGTCCGAAAGAGATTTTATAGATTCGACGGAAATGGCCCAGAGCCAGAGCCAGAGCCAGAGCCAGAGCCAGAGCCAGACGCGATGGGCCAGTAGTCTCAGAGACACACTGTTCCCGTATAACCCATTCAATTCAAAGGGAGAGCCCTGCTCTGGTTGGTGGGTACTACTGCCTTTCGGAAAGACACTGTTTTTTCGACAGATTCGAAACACATGGGGTCTTCTTTCGATCACTACGCCCCCAATAAGATCCCTTGTCGAAAAAAACCCCCCGGAAAACAAAAACAAAAACAAAAACAGACGAACGACAAAAAGCCAGAGGAAAAAAATTTCCACCTCCTCTGCTCGCCTGATTTAACCGCTCTCTGCCTCCGATCCCCTGTTCCGGCCCTCTGTCGTTTTTCCTCGTCCGATCCCCTCTGCGAGGTCAACAGAGGACAAGGTCAACAGCCATTTTACGGACGGAGGAGGTCGTTGCCGATCCGCTTTTATTGCGGTTTTTTCTAGACACGATCGTGCGCTCCACGATCGATCCACCCATATTCGATCGATTTCTCCCCAGTAAACAACTCTGGGATCGAGCACGTACGACAAATTTTACCCGTGCCCTCGAACGCGGAATCGCTTCCAGAAGGATTGCAAAATATGGTTGCAGATATTCTCTCCCAATGTGGGGCTTTCGCAGCACTACGAGAGGTTCGCAGCAATTGATTATTCATTCAGGGCTTAATGGATCGATGTAACCGGTTGTCTGGACTCGTACGAGCTTTTGCTTGTGGCTTCCGATCGGCATCTGCATCTGCTCTGCGATTGGATCGTAAGTACCATGTGCTCTGTTATGTTTCCGCTACATCAGTCAAGCCTTCCCTATCAGTAGTAGACTCGACTTACCCCTCGGTTCAAAACCCCAACAATTCCACCTCGAGCAGGTGCAGATCTAGGATCTGTTAATTTGGCCCTATCTCAGTTCAGAACCCCAGCTCTGCTGTTTTCGCTACATCAGTTAAAGCCATGAGTAGAATCAACTTATCTCTTGGTTCATAACCCCAACAATTCCACCCCGAGCAAGTGCAGATCTAAGATCTATTAATTTGGCCCTATCTTGGTTCAGAACCCCGGCAATTCCAGCTTGAGTAGGTGCGGATCTGGGATTTGTGAATTCGGCTCTATCTTGGTTCAAAACCCCGATGCTTCCACTCTGAGCAAGCGCAAATCTAGGATCGGTTAATGTGGCCTTATCTTGGTTCAGAATCTTGATAGTTCCACCTTGAGCAGGTGTCGGTCTAGGATTTGTTAATCTGGCCCTATCTTAGTTCAAAACCCCGGCAGTTCCACCCTAAGCAGGTGCAGATCTAGGATCTGTTAATGTGGTCCTATCTTGGTTCAAAACCTCGGCGATTCCACCTTGAGAAGGTGTAGGTCTAGGATCTTTTAATTTGGCTCTATCTTGGTTCAGAACCCTGGTAGTTCTACCCAGAGTAGGTGCAAGATCTAGGATCTGTTAATTTGGCCATGAAACAAAAATTATGGACGGTGACAATCGCGTTTAATGATTTTTTCCAGTGGTCGGCCGATGGTAAGAGGCAACGATATAGAAGATTTTTTTGTTTTTGGAAGTGCGATTGCAATCTCAATGGATCGATTTGTACGTAAAACAAGAATTCGTACGCGGCGCAATCAGAAATATGGTACAGGGCATCGACACACACACACACACACACACACACACACTGATGATCAAAATTGGTCTGCATTGATGCCAATCGAATGCTTTTGTGGAGTGGGGAAGCACAATCCCACTACCCACACTCAACTTTCGGCAAAGCACTGTTGCGTGGTTTGCGTATATACACATAGCAGGCCTTTTTCATGACGAAGTTCCGGTCTCCTGATAGCTTCCAGTCGTCTTGCAGCCGGTGGATGCGATGAGCCCGACGAGCTTGTCGAAAGAGGAAGTGGTGCAAGCGAGTCGAAGTGCGCCTGTATAGTCGCCAGAGAGCCCAAACTCGGCAGAAGACGATTCCAGGAGTTGGGCGACGAATGGATGGTTTATACACGATGTCGAGAGGAGGAAGCAGGTACAAGTCGCGGTGCTACAGCTCAGGTCGCCGTCATCGGTCGCCAGAACCACGATGACAGGAATATACCCTTTCCGCTTCCGCAGTAGTGGCTTCTTCTTCTGCTGCTTCTTCTCGCTGTAATTAGTCAGGCGCTCATACATCTCCAGACGCATGCTGTGAGGTGCCAGTAGCTCCTCCAGATGCTTCATCAATCCCATGAAATGGTTAAGAGTAGAATGTTGCAATGTGGCAAAGACAAGAGAGTTGAAAAAAGATAGGCAAAAGTCGGAGACAGAGAACTGGTGGAGAGAGGCAAAAGGCAGAGAGAGGCAAAGGCAACAGAGATAGGCAAAAGTCGGAGACAGAGAGCACCACAAGATGAGGCTCAAAGAGAGAGAGCACTGGCTTCATGCATATATATACACATTCCGATCCGAGGAATCGGTCTCCCGAAGAGGCCTAGTCAAACGATTACGGTCAACCGCATGTTTTCCGTTTCGCCAACTTTTGGGGACATGGCCCCTCCTCAGCTCCCTCCCCCCAATCAATCCATTCTTGACCTCTCAGCTCCCTCCCCCCAATCAATCCATTCTTGACCTGACAAACGAACTCAGCCGATTGGACTCGGACGCAGTTGCGGCGCGATTTCCCCGCTCGAACGACGCGCAGAAAACGATGGAGATTTTCAGGAGCTCGATGGGAAGCCGGATGGCCCGCTGGTTCGCAGCGGAGAGAGAGATCTCAGCTGCACAGATGATGTGCTTCGGCGAGAAGCTGCGAATCGAGTCGTCGTTGCTGCAGAGTTGGCAAAGATTGGGATTGGAATGAGTTTTGTGGATAGAGTTTTGCAGAACAATCTCTGGATAGAGTAGGGTTATATTTGGAAATAATAGAGAGTATACAGGAACTATAATTGGAAATACAGAGAGAACATGGAGACTATAATTGGAAATAGATGGAATATACTGGGGCTATATTTAGACATTCAGAGAACCTTGGGGCTATATTTGGAAATACAGAGAAAGAAGAGGCGTCTTCTCCGATGAGCTCCCCTGCTCCGCCTGCTCCGCCATAGCCAAAAGCTTCGAAGCTCTGACGACGATGATGATTCATGCGCGGCGCTTCCATTCCGTGTGCAGGAGGACGCGCCTCCGCATCCGCGTTCATCCTCCCTGGATCTGCAGAGAGCGCCGTGAAGAAGAAGAAGAAGAAGAAGAAGAGGCGGCATTGCCCCAGCCTCCCCGCCCCAGATGTGGTCGTGGCCGCGCTCAAATCATGCGCCGCCTCCGAGGATCTCGCCCGAGGGCTCAGAATCCATGGCTACATCGCCGAGCTCGCATCCCTGCAGACGGACATCTACCTCGGCAACGCCTTGATCAATCTGTATGGCAAATGTGGCGACTTGGCTAGTGCGCGGGATGTGTTCGATGCGATCCGAATGCGAGATGTGGTCACTTGGACCACTCTTATCGGAGCTTATGCTCACCATCGCCATCTCCAACAGCAGCAGCAGCACCATCTTCCTCATCATCAGCTTGGCCCCCGTTCTGAAGATCCCATCAGCCTCTTCTACCGAATGCGGGCGGAAGCTGTTGCTCCGGATGCGTTCTCGCTGGTCCACATCTTCAAAGCCTGTGCTACCTCATCCTCCATGGAAGCTCTTGGCGTGGGAGAGCGGCTCCATGCCGAGGCCATGCTCGGGGGCCAGCTTTCAGACCCCTTTGTCTCGATCGCATTGCTCGATATGTATGCCAGATGTGGCTCCTTCTCGAAGGGCAGGCAGATTTTCGACAGCCTTCCCTTCCAAAGCGCCGTAGCATGGAATGCGCTCATGGCCGGATTCATGAAGCACCATGGCAGCTACAAAGCGCTGCTTCTGTACGAGGAGATGCAGGCCTATGGAACCTCGCCAGATCCCGTCTCCTTCGCCTGCATCTTGAAAGCCTGCGGCGAGCTCGAGGCGATCGGCATCGGTTCAGACATACATGGCAAGGGAATGGTCAGAGAAGAGCTCAAGAAGGGCAATGTGCTGCTCGGGAACGCGTTGATCAACATGTACGCGAAATGTGGCGCTCTGCGGGAGGCACACGACGCGTTCGATGACCTCCCTTCCTGGAATGTGGCTTCATTCTGTGCCTTGTTCGTGGGCTACGTCGAAGATGGCCGATGCGAAGAGGCGCTATATCTGTTCGAGCGGATGGAATGCCATGGCAGTATCAGGCCAGATGTGGTCAGCTTTGCGTGCATCTTGAAAGCTTGTGGCCTCGTTGGGGCGCTCGATAAGGGCGAAGAAATCCATTCAAAGATCCGCCAGAGGGGCTGCTTGTTCACCGACGATCTCCGTATCGGGAACGCGCTAGTCGACATGTACGCTAGATGTGGGCAGGTTGAAAAGGCGAAAGAGGTGTTCGATCGTCTCCCGAACCCTGACCACGTCTCATGGAGCATCATGATCGCCGGATATGTGCAAAACGGCCGTGCCCTGGAAGCTCTGGATTGCTTCGACGAGGTCCGGAAGCAGGGATTACTCGTCGATGCGCTCACGTACGTGGATGTGCTGAAAGCATGTGGTGCAGCAGGTGACTTCAAGAAGGGGTTCGAAGTACATGATGAGGTTATCCGAGGAGAGTTTCTAGAAGAAGACCTTTCTTTGGGCACTGCATTAGTTGACATGTATGCCAAATGCGGCGCTTGTCAGGTGGCCCGGGAGGTGTTTGACCGGCTCGAAGTCAAGGATCTCGTCTCATGGAGTGCTTTGATCGGAGGTTACAGCTTTGGTGAGGAAGCCATGCACTGTTTCCAACGCTTGATGCAAGAATGCTTGGTCCCAGATGCCATCGTTTATGTTTGTGCCTTGAAGTCATGCAGCAACACAGGAGACCTGGAGAAGGGCAAAGAGATACATGCCATGATTCAAGAGAGGTTGCTGGAAGAGAATACCTTGTTGGTGGGTAGCGCATTGGTGGACATGTACTCGAAATGCGGTTCTATCAGTAGAGCAGAGGAGGCATTCAAGAGGCTCTCAGCTTGCAATGTCGTCGCCTGGAACGCGCTCATCTTCGCATACATACAAGGTGGCCACAACATGAATGCATTACATTGCTTTGATACAATGGTGCAAGAGGGCTTTGCTCTGACTACGATCACATTCGCCTATGCTCTGAAAGCTTGCAGCGGCATCAAAGCAATCGAGAACGGCAAGCACATACATGCCGAGGTTGTGAGAGAAGGCCTCCTGCGTCGCGATGATGCCTTCATCGGCAATGCACTGATGGACATGTATGTGAAATGTGGCGAGCTTTGTAAGGCCCGAGATCTCTTGGACGAGCTTCCGGTGCAGGATGTGGTCACATGGAACTCGCTCGTTTCCGGATGCGCACAGCAGGGGCACGACAAAGAGGCCATGGAGGGCTTTGAGGAGATGCAGCAAAGGGGTATCCCACCTGATGGAGTTACATTCATAGGTATCATAAAAACATGTGGCAACATCGGATCGCTCAGAAGAGGAAAGGAAATACATGCCAAGATCATCAAGGAGGACATGGACTTCACCACAGGCAATGCGCTCGTCGATATGTACGCCAAATGCGGTGCGCCGAGAGAGGCCCAGGAAGTTTTCGAAGAGCTTCCAGATCATGATGAATCCTCGTGGACCTCGTTGATGACAGCTTATTCTCAGCTTCAAGAGGATACCATGGTCGTAAGCTTATTCAACAGAATGTTGCAGGAACGCATACACCCCGACAGCTTGACATTCACCGTTGTGCTTACAGCCTGCAGTCATGCGGGTTTAATGGACCAGGGCAAAGAGTATTTTGCATCGATGGCGGCGAAATTCGGCATCATTCCGACTGTGGAGCACCATACCTGCATGATCGATCTGTTCGGCCGAGCAGGACACTTTGACGAAGTTGTAGAGGCGATCGCGAGGATGCCCGTGACGCTCGACTACCTCCCGATGTGGTCCTCTTTGTTGGGGTCTTGCCAGAAATGGGGGAATGTAGAGCTCGGGGAACTAGCTTTCGACAACTGTTTCAGGCTCGCTGAAGATCATGCATCAGGATATGTCAGCATGAGGAATATATATATGCAATCATACAAGGAAATGCAGGATCTGTCAGCATGAGGAACATATATATGCAATCATACAAGGAAATGCACCTTTTTAGTACCTGATTGAAGGAGTGCAGCCCTTCGTGGATCTCAGATAAGCTGTATAGCCATGAAGTATATCATGCCTGAGATTAAAGATATGGAAACAGATCCATGCTGTTCATGGCACTTTGAAAATGCTGGATTCATTCCTCTTGATGCGGAGTCGAAGCATAGATATTCCTCATGCACACATAAAGGCCAGCATGATTCTCATTCAGCTGTACTGCATGTTGGAAAGCCAGCCTTCCGAGATTGGCATCTCCCAGTCTGCAACAAGAGCTCAGGAAGGCCATCCAGACTGGAAGGTAGTCGAGAGATGGCATCTTCTTGATGATCTCGACCGCCTTCTCGACGCAGCCTCCTCGCCCAAACAGATCAACCATGCATGTGTAATGCTCCATGTTGGGAATGATGCCGTAGTACCTGCGCATGGCTTGAAAGCACATCTCGCCTCCATCCAGCTGACCTGAATGGCTACACGCAGTAAGCAGAACAGTGAATGTAACAGGGTTTGGCTGTATATCATCTTGTTGCGCCATCTCATTGAAGAGCTCAACCACTTTATCGTCTTCTCCGAGCTGAGCATATGATGCTAAGACAACATTCCAAGTCACCACGTCTCTGAAGAGAAGCCGATCGAAAACTTCCTGCGCCCTTGTACGCAGACCGCATTTGGCATACACCTCAAGCAATGCGTTGCCAATCAGAATGCTTCTTCCCAGCAGACCTCGCCTTTCGATTTCGGCATGCATTTCTTGCCCTTTCTGAAGGGCTCCGAGGTCACAGCAAGCTTCCAGGATGCAAAGGAAAGTGACTTCATTCGCAGGGATCCCTTCGCGCTGCATCTGATCGTAACATCTCAATGCTTCCTCGCCATCTCCATCTCCACCATATCCTGCAATCAACGCGCTCCACGCGACAACATCTCGCGTTCGAAGCTCGTTGAAGACCTCTTGTGCCTTCGCCAATTGCCCGCAGTTGGCATACATATCGACGAGTGCTGTGCCGATGAAACCGTCTCTTGCAAGCAAGCCCTCCCTAACAATCTGATCATGGAGTTCTTCACCCTTGCCAGATGCTTTCATGTTACCGCAGGCCTTGAGAGCCCAGACAAAAGCGATGGCATCGGGAGCGAGCAACTTGTGCCGCATCTCATCGAAGCAAATCAGAGCTTCCTCGCTCTGCCCATGTTGGGCATACCCCGCGATGAGAGCGCTCCAAGAGACTACATCAGGCGCTGTAAGCTGATCGAACACTTCTTTCGCCTTCACAAGCTCGCCGCATTTGGCATACATGTCCACCAATCCATTGCCGATGTGGCTATTTCCTTCCGATAAACCGGCTTGCACTATATCGTCGTGTATCCTCTCACCGCAGTCGAATGCTCCCATGCTAGCACAGGCCTTCAATATGTAGACAAAGGTTATGGCATTCGGAGATATGCCCTCGCATCGCATCATGCCGTAATAGTCTAAAGCCTCCTCGCTATGCCCGTGTTGGGCAAGCCCTCCGATGATCGAGCTCCATGAGACTATATCGCGATCCGGAAGAAGATCAAACATGTGCTTTGCATGCGTGAGTGCTCCGCATTTCGCATACATGCTCAACACCGCATTGCCAAGCATTCGATCATCCTCCATGTAGCTGCTACTATTCTCTTCGATGAGCTTGGTGTGTAGCTCTTTGCCTTTGCAAACCATTCCCGAGTTGCTGACGGCCGTCATCCCCACGAGAAAAGTGACCGAATTCGGCGAGAAGCTTTCTTGATGCATCCTCTCCAAATGGTCCGAAGCTCTACCGCCATGTCCAGGTTGGGCATACGCACCGATCAATGTATTCCAGGCGATCATGTTCCTCATCTGCAGCCGATCGAATGCTTCTTGCGCGCTGGGGAGCAGATCACATTTGGCATACATATCAATCAATGCATTGCCAATAGGCTCATTTGTGGATAGCCAGCCGCAGTTCAGGATTTGAGCATGCATTTCTTTACCTTTGCAAGCCATACGCAAGCCGCTAGAAGCCTTGAAAACAGCGAGGAAAGTGATCGAATCCGGGGTGCAGCTCTCGCACTGCATTCGGCAGAAGGTGCGAAGAGCTTCTCCATCGTGCCCTCTGCGTGCGTAACCTCCGATCAGCGCATTCCAAGTTACCATATCTCGAGCTTGGAGCTGATCGAAGATTTGGCGAGCTCTAGCAAGTTCTCCGCATCGGGCATACAAATCCACCAACGCGACTCCGATCACGGAGCTCCTCTCGACGAATCCCTCCCTAACTACCCTGTCATGAACCTTCCTGCCCTCATCAAGGGCTCCGATGCTGGCGCAAGCTTTCAGGATGCAAGCATAGGTCGCCTCGTTGGGAGAGAAACCTTCGAGCTCCATCTCTTCGTAGCAATCGAGGGCTTTCGCGACATGCCCGCATCGAGAATACCCGCCGATGAGCATCGTCCAAGCTACCACGTCTCGGATCCGAACCTCGTCGAACACTTCCCTCGCCTTCGCCATCGCACCACATTTGGCGTACATGTCGATCAACGAATTGCCGAGGAACGCATCTTCGGCGAGAAGCAAATCCTCTCTCGCGACGATCATTTCATGTATGCGCTCGCCGCTCTCGAGATGTGGTAGCTTCGCGCAGGCGGCGAGGGCGCAGGCGAATGCGAAGGAATCGGGGGAGAGATCATCGTCGTCGCAGCAGCAGCTGCGGCAGCTGTGCTGCATCATCCGGAAGAAGAGCTCCAGCGCTTCTTCGCAATGGCCATGTCTGGTGTAGCCTGAGATGAGCGATGTCCATGAGACCACATTCCGGAAGGGAAGACGATCGAAAACCTCTCTGGCTTTCGCCAGGCGACCACATTTGGCGTACAGATCGATGAGCGCATTTCCGAGGTAGATGTCTTTGCCAAGGAGGCCTCTCTGCAGGAGATAGGAGTGGATCTGAGCACCTCTCTGCAAGTCTTTCTTCTTTGTGCAAGCTTTCAGCGAGGCCACAAGCGAAGCAGCATGCTCCGGAAGCTTCCGTTTATCCACATCCATAGCAATCTGCTTCCTCCTTTCTGCTCAGGGATCCCTTCATGAAGCCATCCCAGAAATCATCAGCTGCATTGGCGAATTCGCTTCTGAACATGGAGAGTTGAGGCTTTGTCTGGTGCCTGAGTATTTAGAGTTCAGGATTTGCAGGAGGTTGAAGGGAGAGTTAGGGTTTTCAGGGATGGCTCTCAAGCTTACTCCCTACGCTTCTGCCTGAATTTTAGGGTTTGAGGTCGAATCATCCGTGTCAGAAAGGAGGAAAGCCGCGAAGGTCCGTGCGTTTCTTCTGCAGAGCTTTGAGAGAACAGGCACGCAAGAGAATCCACTGCAGAACAAGCACCATTGATGCGTCCCGACCAAGGCGACATAGCTATGGAGCCTGCAAAGGAAGGAGGGAACAGTTCTGGAATGGAATCAGGGAAACGAAACCTGTGGATTTAGGGTTAGGGTTAGGGTTAGGGTGAGGGTTAGGGTTAGGGTTAGGGTTAGTATTAGGGTTAGGGATAAGATTAGGGTTAGGGTTAGATATGCACATTGCGAAGAAGACCTCGTGAGTTAGTGATGAGGATTAAGGTTGGGATTAATTAGGATTAGCATCGGGATTAGGCGTGCGAAACCCTCTAAACTTTGAGAGGTTTCTAAACCCTAGACATGAATCGGAGACCTCTGTTTAGTGCATCATATTGGTACGATGGTTCAGTGTGTCCTCGCGGGGGGGAACACGTTGAATATCGTTGGGGTTTTAGGGTTAGGGTTAAAAGGCTGCATATGCACATTGCTAAGAAGCGATTGGCAACCACTCGAATTAGTTGACGAGAAAGTGCGGCTGAAAGTTGGGATTAGGTATTAGCATTGGGATTAAGTGTCGTGAGCAGGCGAAGCCCTGTAAACTTGGAGATTTCGAGACCCTAAACACAAACCGGAGACCTCAAGTGGGTCAGATTAAGATGTTTCCTCCTCGTGATAGCAAATGCTAACGTCTTCTAGGGATGAGACTATTTGGGCAATGTCGAGGCTCCGTCGAAGCGGTTATGGCTCTTGTTTGTTAAGGACATGGAAGCCCATTACCTAATCAAAGATCTGATCATTGTCAATAATTGATGGTATGGAACACCAATGGCTGACTTGGGGTCTATCTCATCTCCAAACATGGAACACAAATGCGGATTGATTCAATAAGTTTGATACTCGAGAAGATTTAGTAAAGAGATTATGGATTGGCGTAAGATGAACAGTTAACTTAATTGCATATTCGACGAAGTATTTGAAGAGTGTTTGTTGTCCATTGGCTAATAAGCATCATAAATAGGTTTGAACCAGAACAATTTATTCAAGGTAGCTCTAAAAACAATTGAAGACCTTTTCACACTATGCAGGGAGGAAATCTACTCTGGAATTACAATATCTGAAAGTGGTTACTTATTCTTAATCCTCTAGAGATTATTATTGATCTGCTTCCATGATTGGTATTAGGTAAAGCCCCTTTTTCATTTTTTAAGGCCCATTTCTTGATCAACCTGTTCTTGATCGAGCACGTTGATTTATTCCAATCGAGCGCGCCACATTGAGCATGCAAAATTCAGTATATGAACGTATGATCCATGATTCAGATCATAGAGCTGAATTTGCTTCTCATAACATTGTTAGACATTGCCAACCGGAGAATTTGCAATCTATCAGTTTTGTGTAGGATCACAAATGCACGATCTCATTCAAGGGATCCTTACTCTTGATCAAAATGCAATCATTATTACAAATTTGCCAAATGATTATTGATCACTTGAAACCGAAGATATTGATGGAGGTGATCACATCGACACTGATCAGAGGTTCCTTGTAGCTTACGTAATTTGCATCGATCATTCAGAAGGAGCTCACTCATCCTTGAATCGCTCATATAATTATAGCATTTAATCGACGTTTGGAAGCGGATCACGAGCTACCAAGGATCGATGAATACTGAGAAATATAAATTTACGATGCCCAAAGTACCGCTCGATATTAGCGCTGCATTAGCCACTGATGAGGCTGATTAACGACCCTTAGCTGCTTGGAAGGCTATTCGTTAATCATTCGATATGCATGTAATTAGGGGATCTTTAACTAATTGCTCGCACAATTATCATGTTAATCCGGTATAATTCAGAAGCAGATGTGGATGAGCTGATTCCAAGGATCCACAAATTAAACACCGAGAAATATTTGGCGATCATGAATGAGTCCCCGATGTAATTACCGGCACATTTAGCCACTAACAATGCCGATTAGCGATCATTGGCCGGATTATTCCGAGAGAGCATCATATTCATCAATCATTCATCCTGCAAGTAATTAGGCCATTTGATTACTTGCATAAATATTATTTCTGCTGAGAAAGCAGACATGTGCACTGAGGGTGCTCGGCGATATGATCGATTGGCGCATGGTTAGCCACAAACGTCAATGCCGATTAATTACGAGCATTTGCCCACGAGGGAATTCGGCAGGATACGATCCATAATTAATCATTGATTTGACATTCGTTCATCTCTGTTGAGAATCACACATGTTGCTCGATAATGATCGATCGATCGGCAGATGACAACAAGTTAACAACACCGATCGATTAACCGGTCATAATTCGCCGGCCACGAGCTGGGATTCGGCAAGATACGATCCATAATTAATCATTCACTCAACGTTCATTCATTCATTCATTAATTAATTATTTCTGTGGAGAAGCAAAACATGTTGCCCGGTAATGATCGATGTTCGGCGGATGATTAGCCGCTAAGAATGCCGATTAATGCGAGCATGGGATGATTCGGCAGAATACGCTCGATAATTAACCATTCATTTGAGCATTCCATTCATTTGATTATTTTTGCTGATCAGAGAAGCATTAAACAAAGCGCACTAAGATAAGTGCCTGATATGATCGATCCACCCATCGATCGGAGGATGATTAGCCACAAAACAGCGCCGATTAGCGATTGTTTGCCCACCGAGCGACGGGATCGACGTTGGGCAGGATCATAAGATCCATGAAAAATCCGTGGAATATTATATACGTTGGAGATCAATCGTTGGACGAGAAGCGAAGTGCAAGATGGGCAGATGGAGAGGTGCAGGACTTACCGGATCATTCGCCGGATCAATATTCTGCGCGATGATGATGATGATGATGATGAAGAAGAAGAAGAAGAAGAAGAAGAAGAAGAAGAAGAAGATGATGATGATGACGATGATAAAGAAGAAGAAGAAGAAGAAGAAGAAGATGATGATGATGATGATGAATGCTACGGCGAGATTCCTGCAGATCCGGAGACGATCCGGACGTCGAAGCTCTGCGGCGGGCGGCGATCGGGCAGCGGAGATTTGGGCACGACGATGGAGAGCAGGCCGTCGTCGCAGGCCGCCCGGATGCGCGCCACGTCGGCGTTGATCGGAAGGCTGAACTTGCGCGAGAAGCGCCCCGCCTGCCGCTCCACGCGCACGTACTTCGCTTCTTCCTCCGATGATGATGATGATGATGATGGTGATGACGGTGATGATGATGATGATGATGATGGTGATGATGATGATCCCTGCGCCGCCGCGAACTCCTCCCGCTTCCGCTCCCCGCTGATCTTCAGCACACTCTTCTTCTCCACCTGCACCTGCAGCAGCAACAGATCGATCCGTTCATCACGCATTTGCATCGATCCATCGATGGACTCGATCCATGGATCAGTCGCATGCCGCCGCTTCATACTCAATCTCGATCTCAATCTGCACGATTCTATGTTGGCGGATGCTGCTGCTGATGAATGCCGCTAGTGCATGTGGCGGCGGCGATGATGATGATGATGATGATGATGATGATGGTGGTGGTGGTGATGATGATGGTAGGGATGATGGTGATGATGGTGGTGGTGGTGGTGGTGGTGGTG
>JBBBWG010009923.1:7629-20769 GCA_037176905.1 Azolla pinnata | reverse complement strand
TTAGGGTTAGGGTTAGGGTTAGGATAAGGATTAGGGTTAGGGTTAGGGTTAGGATTAGGTGTAGGGTTAGGGTTAGGGTTAGGGGGTTCCAGACTGAGCTTGAGCAAGATCTTCTGTCAATACCAAACTCCTTCTCCTTAACTCTTTTGGGGAGTGGAAGGAAACCACGAGAATTGAAAGAGATAGCGAGAGAGACCGATCATTCTTCTTCTTCTGCTCCGTTTTGTTTTAGGGTTAGGGTTTCGGGTGTCTCGACAGTGGACACCAAGAGACCGAGATAGAGCAACCATCTTTGTCGATCCCAGAGCTCCTTTTCTCCTAAATTCTTCTGGGAGTGGAAGGAACCAGAAAGAATCGAAAGAATCTCGAGGTAACGAGAGGAACGGTTTCTAGTTACAAAGACAATGGTTCTTCTTCTTCTTCTTCTTCTGTGTGTCTGTTACATTTATCGATAGAGTCTTTCAGAGGGTTACCATTACAAACAAGACGTAGCCGAGCTTCCGAAGCAAAACCATATGTTCTTCCTTCGGATCGCCACGACCTCGGCCATTTCGTGCTCTGTTCGATGATCATCCACTGCCCTTTCGAGCACTGCCTTGTCCTCTCGAATGCCATGCTGAGCAGCAGCCTCTGAGATCGTCGGCTGAACTGCATCCGAGCGTTCCGGCGGTTTTTTATCCGACGGCGGCTCGATCGCACTGCGAGCGGCGCCAATCTCGGGATGCGATCCGAGCTTTCGTGATTGAACCAGCTCGATCATTCGATCGAGCACGTCGAGAGCTCTTTGCACCTCCGGATCGATTCCTACATCGATCGGATGCCCGGATCCTTCTTCATCCGATGAGATTGTCAGCTCGAGTTCCGCCCCAGGCATGTCCTCGATCTCCTTCTCGTCCATCGTCGGAGCTCGAATCGCCGGGGCTCGCTCTTCAGATGCGGCAGGAATCAACGGCTTCGGAGGCTCGAGCTGCTGCATCGAGGAGAAGCCGGAATCGTCGTCCTCGACACCCTGTTTGACGCTTGATCTCGACTGTAACCCTGCTTCCACGCGAGCATACATCGGCTCACTCCGAATCAGCTTCCGAAAATGTTTGCTGCTTCCTTCCTCATTGTTCATGGATATGAGAGTCTTGCTCCCCAAAAGCATATCAGCAAGCTTGCAACAAAAAGACAGAAAAAGATCTTTTGGCCGATTCCTCTCACCTTTTGATACAGCTTGAATCCAACCCCGATAAGTTGCCTCGATATGAAATTGATAAGCCATGGTGGTATCAAATCCAGCTTGATGTCGAGATTCGCAATCGTTCTGCACGACACACAGAAATTGGGGAGAATCATCACCTCATTTGTTACACGATCATCATCGACAAAGACGATGTACTACTGCGCGAGATGTCATACACCATGGATTATCAGTATTTGAACTCAAAAGATTGACCAGAAACAAAACGTGGGAGTACTGGTGATTCCCCTTGATTTTCATGATTTCTAATAGGTGGCCTTTGTCACATATAAAAAAACCTGACAATTTTGAAAAAGAACGCAGCATCCAAATCCTAGACGTGTTCTTTTGCAGTCTTCTTTGCTCAGCATTCTATATCTTTGTGCTATTCACTGGTAAGTGATCCTCATTTCTAAGGCTTTCCAACTGCCCAAGTTAGAGAAACTCAAAGGTTTGACAATAAGCCCCTGGATCTAAAATGCTGGTAAAAGCTGGAAATTTGTTTTCTTTTCAGGGAAATGACCTCTCCGCAACCGCAAGAAGAACAAGGCATTTCTGAATCGATCCAGTGCTTATTATGACTCACCTGAAATAACACTGCTCTGAAGATAGCTTTTGTAATGCGAATCCGCCTGCAAGATCCATGCGGATCACATTCGGAGACTCACTGGGAATGTCGGACGCCTTAAGACCGTACATACTATCCTCTTCTGAGCTGAGCGTTCCAGGCACCTACACAATAACAAACAATAAGGATCAACCATATGTGTGCATGCCATTTATTTATTTGCAAAAATGTATGCAACATGCACATTATGCACAGATAAACCATTTTTTCTTCTATACAAATCAATGAATGCATCAGGAACGAAAGCGAATCGAATGCCCTTACCGAGTGCAATAACACTATGACAAGGTCCTCCTCAAATATCTCTAGCTCGAACGCATACATGATGACCTCTCTTGAAGCCAGTGGCCATGGAACTTTAACCCTAAATATAAAAGGAGAGATCACTTTTTCAGTGCTAAGGGGGTGTAAAGGATAAAACTAATCTACAGTTCTCGTGTTTAAAAACAGAGTTCTTTCTTCTTCTTTGCATACTACCTGATCAATGAGAGATCTTCTCCGATACGGCTCCGCTTGATCCAATGCGACTCCACAATTTTGAATGTGGGAACCATCATTTGTGGCCACCTGAGGAGCTAAAATTAAGCCCATTTTTAACAAAATTTGCCCAGAAAACGAGGCCATCTCTAGTTCAAATGTAAATGGAGCTTCATGCTTACCAAAACTTGTACGACGGAGCTTCCCAAGCAACGCATAATGCTAAAAAATAACATGACATTCTGTCTCAAATTCAATCTTGAAGCGTCTTATCCTCTATTCTACAAATGTTATTGAGTAGTGAAATTTGATTCATTTTCAATTCAGGATTCATCAATAGAATCATAAAAGATTGACAAGAGGAGAAAGGTGAATTTTTTTTTCCTTCTCATTACCATTTGTAAGAGAGCTGTAGATAAAACCTTCTGCCAATAATGTGTGAAAGGGTGTGCCTTTAGGGCCTTCCCGGTACATCACTCGCAATTGTCCTGTATCTTGCTTCAACTGGAGATCAAAGCAAAGGATAGAGTGCATATATAACGAACTGACTGGGAATTTCGTGTTGCAAAAAACATCACAAATAGATGCCTCTAACTTTTATAGTGATTTTATCTGATGCTTTCGACTATTTTGGAAGAGGTAGAATAAGATATCTAATGCCTTTGGGAGTGTTTTTCCTACACAACCTTGAAGATGTTTGCTACATTCCAGAATACCGCCAGGCTTTTCAAAGCAAGAAGAGAGCAAGGGCACATTACGATAGTTAGCAGTGACGGAAAAACACATCTCTGCTTTGTGGTCTAAAAACAGATGGAAATACCTCCTAGGTTTTCAAGCCTCTGAAGTGATAATAGAAGTTACTACAGAACAGAGGTATTCTAATACTTTGTCTGAACATTTTGGTGTTATACCATAAAAGGCCTATTTGGATGGTTCTTCAAAAAGAAGGATCATATGTGTTTCAACCTATAATTTGGTAGCCCAGTCTTTAGTGTTTATTCATTTTCAGCTTCTAACCTTCCATCCTCCAGTAGAAGCGTCATCTTCACCATCACTATCCATGGTAACCTTATGATTCTCATCTCCAGAAGCACTCCTCAGTAATTCAAGGAATTCCCACATTGCTACACATCGGCCCCGTTCTGATGCATCAATGCCAAGCTTCTCTGGGGTTCATCATAGCATACAAAAACTTCACAAATTATAACGAGACAAGAATCAACAAAAGCATGTGTTTTCATCGATGGAAACAATTAATACATAGCATGTCAGACGTGAAAACCAGGTAACCCTAATCCATACAATGAAACGGCTTTACAATTGCTGGACAGAAAAATGAAATTTTTTATTGGTTCAAGACATCTAGCAAATAACGAATCCATTGTGAACCCTAATCCTCAACCAGAAGTACTCACGGACTCATGGCCAAAAAGATACCATGACAGCCAATTCAGCAATAACAACTCAGCGGTAAAACTCTAACCCGATAATGTAATCCACAAAATCAGTTTGCCATTCATGGTTAAGAAAGTAACATTTTTTATTGAGTCTAAACAGTTAAAAAGAAAAATAATCTGACATGAAACCCGAACCAAGCCCCAGATTTGAACAATCCATAGTAAAGAAAAGGAGTATCAGACCATTAGAAACGACTTTACAGATAATGGCGTAACGATGAAACCCTAACCCTCATTGTGATCCAAACGTTAATTTGACATTCATTGTCAGGAAAACGGCATTCTGAATGTATTGAAACAAACAACAAATAGTGTCTCCCATCATGCCATAACGGTAAGTTTGCTGCAAAGAATCAACCAAGTCAGGATCAAGAAGAGGAACATGACTCAATTAGAAACAGTTTCAGAAATAGACAGTACAAGTAAGAAACCCTAACGCCAGCAGAATCTTCGAGAATGGCTTAATCATTCATGGCCAAGGAAACGGCCATTTTTACAGGATCCAAAGGAAAGTAGCAAATAACAGCTCTCCTCTGAAACAGAAACCCTAATTCTAGCTTTAATCAAAACAATATACTAATCATAAGGACTGAAGAAAATTTCACAGATAACTGACGGACAAAACCCTAATTCCAATTCAGCTGACATTCTTCAATCGATTCTCAAGAAAGAGAACAGTATTGGAATAGGAAGAATAAGAAAATGGTGAGTCAATTATGGAGCCCTAATCCTTATCGAGAGCATCTGCTAATCCATAGTCAAATGACAATCCTATCGACTCTGAGCCATGTTCTAATCCTGTTTCTAATTGCAAGAGCATCACTGACTTGTGGTGGAGATAAAGGAAACCTCAGTTTGAAATTGAGCAATCAACGGATGTGACGGAAAACGGAACCGCAACTTCGATCCGAACAATTCACCAATTCTTCACATAAGAAGAATGCCCATTACCAACATTGAATCCAAACCCATGTGGAATAGAATGGAAGCAGAGAAAGAAAAGAAGAAGAAAGCGAAATGAGGGTTTACCATTAGACTCGGCGTGAGGATAAGGTGATGCAGATGCAGATGCAGATGCCGATACAGGAGAGGTAGAGGATGAAGAAGAAGAAGAAGAAGATGATGATGATGATGATGATGATGATGATGATGATGATGATGATGCGAGCTGTTGGCAGACAAGGCGAAAGACGGAGCCTTGGTTGGAGAGCAATGGAGAGCTCAGAGTGGTCTCGAGGCGGGCTCTCCCTTCATTGATCGCCATTGGAATGAGAGAGAGAGAGAGAGAGAGAGAGAGAGGAAGGAAGAAGAGAAACAGGGGAAACAGGGGAAATAGTTAGAACAAAAGAAGAAGAAGAAGAAGAGGAAGAAGAAGAAGAAGAAGAAGAAGAAGAAGAAGAAGAAGATTTTGTTTTTTGTTCTACAAATTTTCATTCTATTTCATTTTGGTGCAATTTGGGCAACATATTGAAGTCATGGAAGAGACTCTTGGAACCAATATCTCAATTGTCAAAGAAGTCAAGACTCAAGACTCTTGGAACCCAACATCTATAAGATTGTGTCTATAATAACCCTCTGACTCGGCTCGTTTATACGATCTGGCATTGATCGATTCCTTTCCCAGTAGGAGTAGACCCAAAAACCCGATCAATCTTTGTTCGTCTTGTACCTCAAACCTGCGTTCGATTCCACCTCGCCGCAAAACACTGCTCGAGCTGGATTTTCCCGTAGTCCTCCGACCTCGTTGTTGGTATCGCCGATGGAACTTGGCGGCCTCTGTTTTGGAAGCAGATAATGTTTTGAGCTTCTTCGCCTGTTTCTGCGGAGGCATAGCTTCCACGAGGTCCGAAAAAAAACGCTGATCGATTCGGTCGATGCCTTCCCATCATGCAGCACTAGCCATCCCGCCGACATATGCATGCATAGAATGCATATGTAACCGTGTGGATGGTGCATGTAGACATTACTCTGTCCGTAGACGGACAAAAGTGCATCTGATGATCTGCTATCGTTTGGACACCACTCTTGCAATTTATTGGCATAGGATGATGCCAATGGTGTTGGATTTAATGAGGGGAGAGTGACAGATATCTACTGTCCTGGCTTTGATGATCTGGCATCCTTCTCATCGTGGCAGAACAAGTCTGAACGTACTGAGGCAGGAGTTCCTGGCCAGAACTGCCGAAACCCGTTGAGCGGCTTGCTGGAGTTATCCGCGTTATATCTTTTCAAGCTACTCTTGCCCGAATGCAAGCAAAATCCCAGATCTGGCCGATTTTATCTGGTCCAAAGTCGTACTTTGGATACAAGGTATTTCGAGCAAAGCCTCGAAGCTCAATTGGTCAGTTGGCCGATTTCATCCATCGGCTTCCATGGCTTTTGGAGCATCGGTTCTTTGCCTCTTTCTTCTTGCGCTCTTACATATCTATCGGTTTCTGCTCAGACAGACTCGTTCCTGGCTTCGATGCCACTTGTTACCTCGATTCGTTAGATTTGCAAAAAGCCTGTTGAAAAAGGAAAGTTTTCTTGTCTAGGAATGGACATGTACACAGATCAGGTAAACCAAAGTCGCGAGTTCAGGATATCTCGGGTGCACTTTTATAACTCAATGATCATGCGGATGAAATCGATGCGAGATAAAAGGTGAGATGTAACGGAAAATTCATCGCTAGCGCTACCCACAGCTTGTCAAAGTTTTTATTCACAAATGCTGCGCCGAAATTCATCGCAAAATAGTGGCGCATACCAATCACATTTGAAGTCGATCAGACTTATTGATCATACATTTCAGAGATGACCTCAAACATTCCACAGACATCTCGTCGAGCATTCAGAAAGGATGCTCTGACATTCAATCGATATTCCGAAGCAACAAACAGATCGGTGAACGAACCCAAAGAAGAATAGCATGACTTCAAATTATTAAATCCATTCACACGGTATTGATAGACATCGACGATTCCTATTGCGAGACTAGCAAATGGTGTTAGGAAACTACCGACCGAGTAAGGTTATTTCAACACCAGCGTAGAAACCAAGTACAGCAATGCATTGTCTGGATGTATGTTCTATATATACATACATACACGAGGAAGTTAAGGGTACAAAAATCTTGTAAGAACTCCAAAACTATAGGGGGGTCTCAAACACTGGTCACTATGTAAATGAAAAAAAAAAATGGCATTTCAGGTAAGGAGTACCTGAAAGCTGGAAATCATGTCGACGGGAAAGCGGAATCCCACAAGTCTTGTTATTGTTACTCTTTTTTATCTTTGTAGGGCTGGAATTTGAGCTCCAAACTTGCAGCATGCAAAAGATGAAAGCCCAAATCACTATGCTAAGAAACTATACGACCCGAAATGTTAATTGGGTGGGCCTTCTTATTTTGAGGCTGTATCAGAATTGTGAGGCGGTGTTGCAACTATGACACTCACCTGTCGTAGCAGTGTCATCAATTGATCTTGTATGTTCCCACCCTCTTCATCGTTCCTCTGATTTTCCTGCTCAATATCGATGCATTCATGTTTGGAAGACGGAGAACTATCCCCTCCGGCCTCAGCTGCAGGTGATTCTGGTCTGTAACACTCCATATCTTTCTCTTCACCCAAAGGAAGTACGCAAGCATTTTCGGGTAGCACTTCGCCGCCTTCATTGCTGACGGAGGAGCTCTTCGATTTGCGTGGAGGCCTTCTCGCATATTTGATCATACCTTTCTCGATGTGCTTCGGGGATTCTACCCTGTTGCCTTTGCTGAGATCCGACTCCAAATCGTGTTCTCCGAAATGCTTTACTGCTTCTTTTTCTGTGATTTTGGAGACTTTGCTCTTACTTGCCCTTGGGACAACCTCTTGCCGTTTTCTAGACTGCACAGAATCACGTGCGGCTTTCTTTATTGGTATTTCTTTGACATTAGCTCCCTGCTCTTGTTTTGAAGGTTTCATAGCTTCCCCTGATCTTCCATGTGCAATTTGCTCAAAAGATCCCTGTTTCTCTGGTATGGATTCTATCCCTTTGGCATTCGATTTATCTAAGCATTTTCCAAGTGGAAGAGCCCCAGTAAGCTCGCTCGCAACCTTTCTCATACTGGCACCAAACTTCATATATATGCTAGATTTGTTTGTAGACCCTCCCTTTGTTCCTGTATTCTTCCCTTGCACCGATTTTGTAACCTTAGAGACCTTTCCCATCCCATTTTTCCTTTCTATTTCTGTTGTCATCTCTAACTCTTCCAGAGAAGCTGGAGGTTCCGTATATTTTGATTTCTTTGTGCGTTTCCCTATTTCATGTGAAGCCTCCTCGCCCTCATCCTTGATTTCTTCCCCTTTTGTTGCAAGTCCACGACTCGTCCTTTTGGACCCTTTCGTGCCTTTACGACGTTTCAGGATAGAACTTTTATCTTTGCCAAATCCAGCATCATCCCCTATGAAATGCTCGTTATTAACATCAGCCACCATATCTGTATCATCATCACTTTTGTAATGAACGGAATCTTTTCTCTTTCCTGGTGTTGCTTCGGTGTTCTTTTGCTGGACCTTCTTTGCTTCTTGACATTCATCCAATGCGAAATCCAACGAAGAAAATAATCTCTTTCCATGACTCATTAATGACTCATCACCTTCTTTTCCTTCTTGGTTAGATGATATGATGTAAGCACGCAAACCGTAGGCATGACCACGCAATTCCGACATATCTACACCAGCATTCCAAGAACTAAAGGGTGAGCAAGCCACGTCTTTCAGGAACTTCAACGTCCTATCTGGACTGAACTTATTTATGCTCGACAACACATCTCTATGTTTTTGGATTCTGGAGGCTTTCAGAATACCTACTTCTTTGTCAATCAATGCATCTTTACTGTATAATGTCCCTTCATAATTTTTCAACTTGCACACTAGCCCCAATTCTGAACGCTGGCAGATTTCCTCGAGTGCTTCATCCACAGCTTTGCAGAAGATTTTTGTTGTTTTCTTCGCTTTAGCTTTGAAATGTGACCGAAATTCTATTAATTCTGATGGCTGCACCCATGCAAAGGTGCAATCACCGAAAAAAGCTACCAAAAATCTTCCTGTTTTCCGTGATTGAATAGCAGACTTAGATGCATCTTCAGGATCGAAAATCTGGGCTGGCCACCAAGGGTGGGACCTCACTTTAGCCCAAACTAAATCACCAAATTTGAAATCATCATTCTCATTGTCAGATTCTGATACCCTTGCACCAGAGTCATCCAGCTCTTGAGCTTCCATAGGCAATTGTTGATCACTGTCGTCATCTTGCATTTCTTCCTTTCCGAGAACACATTCGTCGTCCTCACCTTTGGTTTCTTCCAGTTCCATTTGGCCATCATCATTTGCTGGCTCATCAGAAATAATCCTGGATACTTTGTGATTTCTTTCACTGGAAATCATTTCCAATGCATTGTGTGAGAGAGATCCTTCCGATGCAGAGAAGTTGTGAGCATTCTCATCATGGTTTAGTAAGCCCTTTGCAACAGGCCTTTCCATAACATTATCAGTTTCTGAAGTGGAGGATACATGAACGTTTGCATTCAGTAGAGGGATGGTGGTTGGTGACACTGCTGCAACTTCAGCTACAAGGGATGTTGAGCTGTCTACGTTCATTGACTCTTCTATGGAAACGTCATGCTGCTCTATCTCCTGGGTAGCACATGGCTTAGCATAACAATCACTAAGCAATGTTGGTTCAGAAACAATATGGGCACCCGAGCTGTTACCTCCTACCAATGAGGGGGCAGATATTTCTTTCTCACTATCCATTAGGCTATGTGGCTCTGGAATATGATCACCAGCATGGTGTTCCTCATATATGATTTTGTGCGAAGATTTGTCAACTTGTTCTACCTCATCCTGTTGAGAGGCAAGATAACAAGCGCTGACACGCTCTTGTTTCTCCTTAGATGATAGGGCTTCACTCTCCTTAGTAGCAAGAATTTCTGTTTCAGGTAAACCGTTTTCTATCTCTGTCTGATGTTCGACAGCCAATGAGTGCGGATACTTATCCTCTTGAATTTCCTTCTTCGCATCCTTGTCTGTATTTGTGACAATGTTTCCCATTGAAATGCCAGCAGTAGATAAATTTTCATAATGAGAGTTCCGAATCACATCATCTGCTTGACCAGATTCACCATGTTCAATTTCCACAGATATCACTTGGTCACTTGAACGTGTGTCTCCTTTATCAGATGCATATGATGTAGTTCCACGTGCTTCACTTGTACAGATCCCCTCCATGTTCTCTCTTGCCCCAACTTTCCCTGTGATCTGTATGCCAATCACTGGCTTCGCATAAACTAAAGGGAAATCCTCTTTTCCGGATGCATCTGACACAACCCCACACATTTGTTTTGTATCCATGCTCTCCAAGTCCGTTCTTAGCTCAATTTCTCCTGAGACCTCTTTGTCAATGATTGGATTTGTGTGTGTCAAATCCACGATGCCTTTCTCGTGTGCATTTGATATATCACAGGTTTCCCTAGTACTTAATCCTTCCGTGTCCTTTCTGCACTCAGTAAGATCTATATCTTGTTCATGCTCCATTGGTTTTGCATCAATTTGATTGAAATCTTTCTTCTCAGATACATCCACTAATTCCTGGCACACAGTCGAAGAGTTAAATGTAGAACCCTGCTGACAGCTCTTGAAATCAGATCTCTCTACTGCCTGAAAAGTCTTAGCTTCCACTCTCGTTAATGAAACCGATTCGTCTTGTTTATGTTTATCATATTGAGTATTCATGAGTCCTCCCACGTAGTCTGTTTCGAGTGCTGGAACTCCAACATCTTTCAAACTTCCTACATCCTCTCTTGTGCGCAGAGCTGGCTTCTCTTCTTTACATATGTCAGATTGAGTAGCAACCAGGTCTCTGGAACCTTCTGTTTGTACAGTCATTAGTGCTACACCTTTCACACTTTCCCTATCTTGTTCTGTTCCATCATCTCTACTGGCTACAACCGGAGCCTGCTGTTTGTCTATGTCAATAGGGGGGGTAGAAATGGATTCTCCAGGAAAACCTGTTTCCACTAAGGTTTGCACTGCAGCTCTCTCCCCTTCTTCATCTGCTTTTCTTTCATTTTCTTGTGTGGATATAGCTGAATCCTCTTGTTTATTTATAGTGACCTGTGATTGCCCTGCATGATCTGTTCCTATCTTGGTTGGTGCTGAAACTTTCTCACCTTTCATATTCTTTTCTGCCATGTCTTCTCGTTCGCATGAAACTGACTCTTCTTGCTTATGTATATCACAGTCTGTAGCCACTGATTCTCCTGCATCCTCAGTTTCTACCTTGGCTGGTGTTTCTTCTTTATCTTCTTCTGTATCCACATACCCTGTTCCCAACAATGGCAATTTTGAAGCTTTCTCACCTTCCAAGTCCACCCCTGTTCTATTCTCTACCATTTTGATATCATCAACAAGCTGAGAAATGTATAGAGGGTCATCTAAAGTGGAGCTTTTCTTGAGGATACCGATCACATCTTGCGAGAATTTGGCGATCACTGCGTTGCCTGTTTCACCTTGCACGTTTCCATCTTTTCCTTCCTCAGGTTTCACATCATCCTCGGTGGACAGTATCGCAGGGCTTCCACGAACTGGCTCCTCTTTAGTTCCATTCTCATCACCTGTTGAGGGAAGCAAAGCCCTACTTTTCTTCGCCGAATCGGGTGTCGTTCCGCCATCATCGCGTGCAGAGGGGAGCAGCACAGCCGTTTGCATCACCGAATCATCTGCAGAGACATCAATTTTCTCCGGGAGGGACGCTTCCGGTGCCATTTCTGCTGCTTGTCTTAGGGCTCTACCTCTCCAGCATGCCAAGGGTCTTTTTTACAGCCACAGGAGAGCAATTCTCAGTTGCAGGGCCCTGAAACCCTAGCTCTTGGAAGCAAAGAGCAAATGACCCAGAAGAAGCACTTCTCAGGGGCTGCAAGAAATGCTTTGTACACATGGAGTGGGGAGCAAATCTAGCCACAAAACACACACAAGAAACAGGGGAGGAGGGGAGGAATCTTTTGAGCTTACCTTACCTTGTTGAAAATGTTTGCTGGAGGCTTACCACAGCAGAAGCTTGCTGGAGGGAAGGAGCTTAGTTTGACCTAAATTGAGCAGAGGGAGGGAGTGACAGAGAGAGACAGGGGAGGGGGGAAGCAGAGCAGTAACATCAGGTAGGAACCAAAAGAAAAACAAACAAAAAAAACAGATCAAAATTTTGGCTATGGAGGTCTTCTTTTCTTCTTTCACAAAGAAAGAAAGCTTCTTTCCAAATTTTCCCCATTTTTAAATTTCTGGGCTCTTCTAAATTTTCTGGGCTTTTCTGTTTTTTTTTTTTCAATACTCTACTAATTCATGGCATCTGTATGATCCCTCCCTTTTTCTTTCAATCCAATTTTTTTCTTTAATTATCTATTTATATATGCATGCTCTGTTGTTAGTTCTAAAACAAAATAAGAATGTAAGAGGTAAATAAAATCAACAGCAAAGAGGGGGGACTGGGACTTTAGGGTTGTTATATCATGAGCTGGTGACATTTCCAGTTTAGGGTTTAGGTTTAGGGTTTTGTTTCTCTATGCCTTTGTTGTTTTCTTGGACTCCCCTGTGCCCAAATTCAGCCTCTGTTGTTCTCGAGTGCCGAATCCCAGCCCCTTTTTAACCGGTCTCTGATCCAGCTCTCTCTGAGATTGTAGCTGATGCTTGCTCAAAGGATGGCACAACTCCTCCTTCGTCGATTCATTTTGTTTTCTTTGTACACGATTACCATTTTACAACGGGTTGCGTCGACTCTCTCAGCTCACGATGATAGTAGCAACATGCAATAGTATTAACCTTGGACCCTTTTAGAGCGCATGCTGCCCTGCCGAGAATTTGGGTTTGCAATACTAACTACCTCTGCTCATTACACTAGTTGTGTTGGACGCGTACAAAAGTTACGATCAATATATAATGTTAATTTGAGGTTCAAACTCATGACCTTTCGAAGTGAAAAAATGCATACTATCATTAACATTATATTATCTCACCTTTTATAACATCAAAATATATTCAGAGATATGTTAACTAGCTTGTCGTCACTTTCAGGCTCACAAATAACTATCAATCGACATGTTTACATGAATGTTAAGTGAAAGGCATGCATTAACTAGCTTATATTATATAAGGGGCTCTCTCCTTTATTGTCAAACCATTCAGGTTTAATGTTAGTCTTCGACGTTCTTGTACTCAAATCTCTTAATAGCTTAGTATTTGATCCGTCTTGTTCTTATTATGTTTTTATTTTATCTTATTTTGGTATTCTTAGCTTCAGTTGTGAATACCAACACTTGTGTAACTTTTGTCCTCTAGATCTCTTTT
>JBBBWG010009901.1:0-22365 GCA_037176905.1 Azolla pinnata | reverse complement strand
ATGTATTCAGCAAGAAGCGCCTTCTCGAACTCTGCCCAAGTTGCATGCTCGTTTTGGATCTCCATGATGCGCTCGCGCATCCCTGGTTCCACCACACGCTTGAAGCTAGAAATCTGCTTCAGATCGTTGACATCTCTCTGCTGCATCTCGTTCTGATATGTAGTAAGAAAATCCGTGATGTTCTTGCCACCAAATCTTCTAGCTATCTCCACCGTTCTATCAATAGTTTTGTCGATTAACGCCTCCCGATCTCTCGCCTTTAGCATGAATTCCACAACCGACACCATGCCTTTCGTCAATTCCTCTCCTTGAGTTCTACTTGTTGAAGCCATCCCACACTTGATATCCTCCTACCGCCTTGTTTCACGTCGGGTTCACCAAAGATGTCGCGAAATTACGACGAGGATACGTGAACGTCGAGGCAGGACCTCGGGGCCTCCGACCAGAGGAATCCAAATACCGTGATATTAAGATTGATGATTTAGCTAAATGTATAAAATTGGAATAACTTTCATTATTATGGACAAGAAATTACAATCAATCCCGAAATCGGAATCAGAAAAGTTGGGTATGCTAAAAGAACCAGATTAGGGTTAGAATTTCCAGAGGATTTGGATTACAAAGCTTAGATTAAGAAATCAAGGTTTCAAGTTTAGCCGATTAGGGTTTTTGAGTTTTTCTAAATAAGGTTTTGAGTTTTTACCCGATTAGGGCTTAGAATTCCGAAACTTGGCTTAGATCCAAGAGCTCCCAACCAGCTCGGGTTTGAGTTCCGCTGACTCCTTTTCTAGAAGGCTTGGCTCCTCCAACATGAAAGAACTCAAGTTCGCATCGCCAGCTCCGTTGCATGACTCCCACATGGCGTTCACTTTAGTTGCATGCACTTCACGATCGAACACGGCCCGTCGATTCCGACGATTTATGATTACAGCCCATACTTGTCCGAATACAGTCTGACTCGTCCGATTTACAATTATGGCCCGTCGATTCCAACGATTTACGATTACGGTCCGCACTCGTACCCGTGAAAGTACAAAACGTGGATGCTACGGAAAAGCTGCAACCAATGCAAAGCGCTACAAAGCACCCCCACGGATGTAGATGAAAATTATTTTATAAGATCTGCTTTTATCCTGCTGGATCCGAACATTACCTGCTCATGTGGGACATCTGACTTTTCCGTTTCACCAAGTCTTTTATCTTGATTTATCCGTAACTTTAACCGTACTTGCCCGATTAACATGCCGTAAAATATGTTTGGAAGCTCTTGCAGACCTTAATCTCCTCGCACCAAAGTACTAGGCTGACATAAAATTATTATATCTCATATCGTGTGTGAGGAGACACATGACAACGTTTACCAAAATTTCTAGAATTTAGAGCAATTAGATGCACAATTAAGATTATAATTTCAATTATATTTTTTAAGATAGTTTAGCACCGCACGATTTAGATTATAAATCTAGTATTTTATCTTAATGCCTTTCATTCTATTGATTTCAAAGTTAGAAAATATTTTTAATCTCTTATTTATTTCTTTCCATAATTATTTTAAACTTCCTCAGAGAGATGTGGGATTTCTTCATTAGCCGAGATAATAAACCTCAATACTATTCTACTATATTTGAGATTTGTCCTTCAAGTTATAGGACACATAATCAAACATGGAGAACAAACTCAATAATATTGTACTATATTTGAAATTTGTCCTTTCAGTTCTAAGACACATAATCAAACATCGAGAACTATTATAACTTGGATCATGGTGGAACTCAAACCCACAATCTCCCACTCCAAAGGCGAGTGCCTTATCCATTACCCCATACATTAATTAATAATACTCAAAATTTTACTTATAATGTAGTAATTTAGTTCACTATTGTAGTTATTAAGCCCACTATTAAGATTATGATCTGAATGATATTTTTTAAGATAATTTAGTGGTCTATTTAGATTATAATTCAACCATTTTTTTCTAGATCCTTTCATTTTATTAACTTCTATGTTTTAAAAAACATCATAAAATAAGAATTAATTTTAAACTTCCTCGAACCCCCAACCTCACAAGCTAGACATGAAGGATTTATTTAATTTGAGGTTTGTCCTTCAAGTTATAGGATGATTGACTTAAGATTATAATTTGAATTATAGTTTCCAGAAGATTCACCATATTCTTCTTGAAGTTGTAAATTAGTCTTGTTTTTAACTATGATTTGTTAAATTAGAAGATAATTTTGTGCACGATCTAGATTATAAGTCAATCATTTGCTTCTAGATACTTTCATTCTAATATTTTCTAAGTTCTAGAAAACATATTAAAGTGAATTTATTTTTTTGCATAAATTATTATATTAAACTTGTGTGAAACCACAATCTCCCACGGCTTACATCAGGGAATTTAGTATTAGCCTAGGCAACAAACCATCATCGTATTCTATTATATTTATTTTTTATTTCATGTACACATCATTCTTCAAGTTATAAAACACATCCAAATTTCGAGAATGATTGAAACCTCGATCATGCTGGGACTCACGCCCAGAATCTCCCGCTTTGGAAGTGGGCCATTGTCCGTTAGGCCGCAGGATCAACCATAATCTAACATTTTATTAAAGCTTTTAGTATTTAGATCAATTAATCGCAAGATTAGAATTATAACTTCAATGATATTTTTGAAGATAATGTAGCGGTCAATTTCTATTATAATTCAAGATTTTTTTCTATTATAGTGTTACAAAAGATATTGAGTACTTGCGAATTTATATTTTTTCATAAATTATTTAAAACTTCCTCGAACCCGCAATCTCCCTTTGTAAACATGAGCAATTTGTCCGTTAGCCCAGATAACAAACCTCAATAATATTTACTGTTCTTCAAGTTCTAGGACACATAACCAAACATTGAGACCAACCTATATCATATTTACTATATTTGAGATTTGTCGTTCAAGTTATAGGACATGTAAGCAAAGATTGAGAACTATTGAAACTTTGTCTAGAGCCTTTCATTGAATTATTTTCTAAGTTTTACAAAACATATTAAATATGAATTCATTTTTTTACATAAATTGTTTTAAATTTTCCTAAGCCTGCAATCTCCCACTCCTAACATTAAAGCATTCTCTATTAGCCTAGATAACAAACCATAATCGTATTCTATTGTATTTAATTTTAATTTGATTTATACATTAAACAAATTTCGAAAACTATTGAAACCTCGATCATGGCGAGACTCAAACCCACAATCTCCTCCTACTCTGAAGGCAAGGGCGTTGTCCATTAGGCCACACAATCAACCATAATGTCCATTAGGCCACACAATCAACCACAATCTAACATTTTAGTAGTGTTACTTTTTAGAATTTAAAGCAATTAAATCCACAATTAAGATTAGAATTTGAATGGTATTTTTTAAGATAATTTTCTCTAGTATGTAGGGAAACTGTGGGTCTATAACCTTTAACACTTGTGCAAAAGCTACAACTTTCTTCAGCTGATCAAATGTGCTATCTTGCAAGTGACCAATTGTATACTACCCCTGACTTCAACCTTATAGTCAAAGGTGCAGCTAAGGAGGCATATCTCTAAATGAATTTGTGATAAAAGTCAGACAATCCTAAAAACGATCTTAATTATGATACATTACTAGCACTAGCCAACTTAGATTAACTAAGAACTTTGAAGGATCCATTCCTACCCCTTCAGAAAATATTAGATGGCCTAAGTACTCAATCATCACTTGACACAAGAAGGTTTTCCTTGCATGGATATATAGTGAATGGTCCTTCAATATTCCAAATGCTATATGTAATTGAGTTATGTATTCATCCTGAAGGGCCTAGCTAAACACTAATATTTCATCGAGAAAATCAACAACAAACTCCCCTATATTGGATGAAACACATCATTTATCAACGTCATAAATGTGACAGGTACATTACCTTGACCAAATCAGAAAACTTAAAATTCATATAATCTTTACATTGTTTAAGAACTAGCAACTACTTGTTCACAATGAGATGACAAGAGAGTGATCAAACCTTGTGGGACCTTATCTAAAACATCTTTAAACCATCTAACATCGAAGAAAAACACATCGAATCTTCGAAACTCAAGTTTAATGATGTTTTGGATAATCCCACAATATTCCTGCTCCTGTCCATCCTCCTCCGTATACGTGCCGATCACTCTAGAATCCGTTGTATACCACTTCCGATCAATGGCTTCTGTGTGGTAATGAGTGCCATCCCACCAAATTGCATTACAATAGGTGCACTACATCATTAATAGAACATATTGTTTCAGAAATGAGAATATATTTAGTATTAATACTAAATTTGGTTTTAGGGTTAGGGTACCGTAGGACTGCAACCCCACGCATATTCCCACTCATCTTGCATTATGGCTGCATAATGCTCGGACAGCTCCAATCTGTCCATCTCTGCATGGACCCATTCAACCGTGATTGTTTGCGGAAACTCGATAATGTGGCTTGGAAGTGGCGCACATCGACCACCCTCACAACAAATGTGGGCACGCTCACACTCGATAGATAGCCGAGCTCAATGGTACCTGCCTACCCAAGGTCTCATAACTTATGTGTTCACAATACAAAAGCTATTCATCTTCGCATGAAACTCCCACCTTAAATTGATATTGCGGCCCATCCCTTGTGGAACAACGGTGGGACCATCTTCTTCTCTCACGTCCATCGCCGACAGCAAATGTCGAATTGAAAAGGGGTGGGGCACTGATGAATTTGCCTGGTTTAAATACTCTGAGATGAATACTATACCTTCTTGGATCAACCACCCTTCACTCATGCTACCTTCTGGCCGCGCATTCTGTCTCACAAAATCCTTCAACATTTTCATGAAACGCTCCAAGAAAAACATCCATCTATTGGAGACTGGGCCGCATATCGCCATATCCTGGATAATGTGGACCAAAAAATGCACCTGTCTAGTGAGAATGGATCACGGAAAGGTATCCTCGAGAAGACATACTACCTCTACTGCTTCTACTTGGGCTGTCTCTAGACTCGTCGGGTCCACCTCTTTCGCACTGACAAATCGAACGACTGCACCGAACTTTTATAAACACTGTTGGAGCGGTACAAAAGGTATTCTAGATACACTTATTGGCAGAATGAACTATCGATGAAAATAGAAATCGACAATTGTTAGGGTTATTGAGGTAAATTGATTAAGATTCTAAAAATACGATTAAGAATCCAATTCATTACCTGTAACATCTTATGTCAATCATGGGACTTCAAATCCACAAGCTGCTCCACCCCTTTTTAGCTTTGTTTGGAGAACCGCCCTCTCAAACATCGCATATATCCAGTAGGGGTTTTGACCGTGGTAATCATCTCCTTTACATCTAGCATTTCTGATCTCGTCAATGTCCACGAAGCCCTCGATAATATCACTTGCCCATTTTTGCGCTCCACCGGCCATGCAATGGGCATCTTCCCACAACAATAGAAGTCCATCCAAATGCCCAATGAGTCTCGGACGCCCATCAAGTGGTCCCACACCGTCATTGCCACATTCTTGAAGATGTGCATTGGGTCCAATAAGTGGTTTATTTTGAGGTCCTCCCAATAGGGCAACTCGAAAAATATAGACAACCTACAAACACATCACATACAGATAAGTGCATGAAGTATGATTAATATTTGCGGGAAACTCGCAGCAAACTTGCAGCAAAATTGCAACTTACTTACAACTTACTTGAAGCAATGACGCAGTAAATTTGCTTCAAAGTCGCAACAAACTTGCAACAAAGGTGTGGCAAACTTGCAGCAAGGGTGCGGCAAACTCGCAGCAAATGACATAATCTTAGATTCTCTTACCTGGACATCCCACGCACAACTTCCCCATTAGCCTGCACCCACATCTACTTCCATTGCTTCATAGTCAGATATCTTGGCGGTACACCGTTTTCAGATGCTTGGTAGCGTTGATGTGTGGATGGAAGAAATCTACTCTAATTTGAATAGATGACTCGTTTCATGTGAGGCAGTCATGTTGACACAAGGGTTGGTCCACATCTAGGACAAGCATGGTACCCTGAGGTTGATAAACTTGTGAGTTGAACAGGACTCGTGTCAGAGTAATTACTCATAGTCGTTAATTCTAGACAAAACGATCTATTGGTTTATCATTCTAACCTGAACATTGCCCGAACCTTGGGAAGTCATGCATTGTCTACGTTAGAATGGTTTGAAGGTTGAACAGGCGATTGGGATGGGCCTTTGACATATCCTCTATTCGAACCAATAATTGCAGTTCTTCCACAAGTGGTGCTAGGTATACATCCATATTTGCGACCTTGTACTTGCCAGGGATGAGGAATGTTAACATGATATGACCCTTCTTGATTGCCATGTGTGGAGGCAGGTTGCAAGTTTCGGGGCTCATCTCCAAATTCAGGCCAATTGGAATTGATATGTTGCCACACTAGAGAACTGGCCGGTATTCTCCACTTCCCATCTTGTTTCCGATGTGTTACATGCCAATCCACCAATGAGGTGACGGATCGACATTGGAACATCATAAGAAGTCTTAAAATAACCAGGAAGTGTCGGAGTACATAAAATCAACAATGAGGCAGCTATTATTAGTGCAAATTAGTAATGGTGCAACAACTTTGCAGGAAATTCGCGGCAAACATGCAACAAACTCGTGGCAAACTTGCAGCAAGGTCACGGCTAAACTTGCAGTAGTTTTGCGGCAACTTTGCAGCAAATTAGCGGCAAAATTGCAATAAGCTTGCAACAACTTTGGAGCTAATTGCATGGAATAAACTGTGAAATCATTGAATTTGTAAACGTAGTTTCAAGCTAACCTTGCGAGAAACTTGCATTGATGAAACATCTAGTCGATATCTTGCCTCCCCACACTTTGGGCATTCTGGCAGATCTACTAATTCTCCTCGAAATAGCACACAATTGTTGATACATGCATGGATTCTTTGGTAGTCAAGCCTCTACACATCTGCTTCCTTGCATCTTCACGCAAAGCTAGTAAACGATGGGGCTGCGGTAACATCTTCCCCATGAGACTTAGCAATGCATCCACCGATGCATTACTCCATCCATAAGATGTTTGGAGATTCATAATCTCCATCGCTGCCCGAAGCACTGAGAAGCTAGCTCCATCATAAACTGGTGTTCTAGCAACATGTAGTAACGTCAAAAAGTCCGAAGTGGGGCTTTGGCCTGCATGACATCCAGACCCTTGCCAATGTGCTGGGCGATAAAGGTCTTCAGTCATATCTTCCATTCGCACCCTAAACCCTCTAGATCATCAACTATTGCATTGATGTTATTCTCCACTTCCCATCATGGTTCCTAAACCCTGCTCTGCTAAACCCTCTAGATCATCAACTACTGCATTCATGCGTTGTCGTACACACACCTCTTCTGTATCAGCCTCTGCCCTAGCCCGCTTGTAGTAGTCATGTAACAACCGCGGTGCAATTGTGTAATGTGGAACATCATGGGGCGACTCTTCAGGTTTCCAACGGCCCCATTTGCGTATATGATCGTGCACTACACATTGAGCGCGCCTGAATCCTTTTCTACATCGGTCACACCTACATCGAATGGTACAAGCTCCCCATTGGCCAGTGTCTCTCCTGCGCAACTCCTTTGCATCTGTAGACTTATGAACTGCTGTAAATCTGATCTGCATCCATTGAAGACTTTGAACTGGTGCACTACTGCGAGGATAGGCAAACTCCGCAGCAAAATGCGTGGCAAACTACGCGGCTAGCTGCACGGCAAACTGCCCGGCAAACTATGTAGATATAGTCGCGGCAAACTAGGCGGCAAAGGATGCGGTTAAGGCGCGGTTAAGGATGCGGTAAGACGCATGGCAATGCGCGTGGCAAACAGCATAAAGTGGGGTTTTTTCCCCCAAATTTGAAACCCTACTTCCTGTTCTGCTCCTGTTATTGCTCTTGCTCCCCCTTTCGCTCCTGCTCTCCCTTTCACTCCTGCTCTCCCGACTTCCTCTTCTGCTCCCCCTACTATTGCACCTGCGTCACCCTGCTGCTGCTCCTACCCGCCCTACTGCTACTCCTACCCGTCCTACTATTGCTTCTGCTCGCCCCCTGCTGCTCATCTTGCTCATTGCTCCTTGCTCCTCCAGCTCCTCCAGCTTGTCCTGCTGCTCTTACTCCTCCAGCTCCGGATTTAGACTACTCAACCTCGCCAAACAGTAAGTTTAGAAATATTTCTCTATTAGTGAAATTTGGCTTGCAATTAGTGAAATTTTTCTTGCAATTAGTTCAAATTTGGTCATTTGAAACATAATTAGTTCAAATTTTGCTTGTGATTAGTTCAAATTTGGTCATTTGAAACAAAATTAGTTCAAGTTTTGCTTGCGATTAGTTTAAATTGTTGGAATTTGTTAAATTTGGAGAAATTTGTGCACTTAGTGAAAGTTTGACAGCAATTAGCGAACATGTCTACATTTGGTGAAATTTGTAGAATTTGGGGAAATTTGATGTAATTATATGAATTTTGTTGAAATTTCTTAAAATTTATTGAAATTTGGAAATTTCTTAAATTTTGGGAAATTTAGTAAAATTTGGGGTTAAGGGTTAAATTTTGTTGAAATTTGATGTAATTTGCAGGTAATTATAAACAATAACCCAAAATTTGATGTAATTATACGAAATTTGGTAATTATAAACAAGCGAAAGCCATAAATTTGGTGAAATTTGGTGATTATAAATGATAACCGTAAATTTGATGTAATTTGATGAAATTTGGTAATTATAAACAAACTTTTCTACATTTGGTGAAAATTGTAAAATTTTGGGAAATTTGATGTAATTTGATGAATTTTGTTGAAATTTTTTAAAATTTGTTGAAATTTGGGGAAATTTAGTAAAATTTGGGGTAAAGGGTTAAATTTTGTTGAAATTTGATGTAATTTGGTAATTATAAATGATAACCGTAAATTTGATGTAATTATACGAAATTTGGTAATTACAAACAAAAACCCTAAATTTGGTGAAATTTTGTGATTGTAAACGATAACCTGGACTAAAATTGGGGGAATTTATAGAAATACCTCCTTTTGGCGAATATTAGATCTGTAACCCTAAACCCTAAATTTGCAGGCAGATAGTGGACTCAGAGAACTCGGTTGGAATTTGATGGAATTGGGGGAATTTTGTGAAATTCCCCCATTTTGTGTCAATTAGACCCAAAACCCTAACCAAGAATCGGGTAACCGTAATTATTGAATTTTGGAAACCCTAAACGGTCGAAATTGGTTGAATTTGTCAATAACTATTACATTTCTATATAAAACCTGTTATAATAATGGGTTTTTGTTTAATTTTATCTCGAAAAGATAGATAGATGGCTGATAAATCACTGAATCCACCACATTGGAGATTGAGTGGCGCACTTATCATGCTGTAATGAGAGAATGGCAACATCAGATGTCTCAGCCCTTTGGTGGTATGCCACCACCAAGGGATTATATATGGCATGGCGTCCACCTCCATTCTTACCAATGCGGGGTCGGCTGGGGTTATATTTTTATTTTAAAGCGTCTATGTTTTGGTGAATGCCCGGAACTGTAGTGATCCTTGATTTGCAAATTTGGTTGTGCGGTTGCGATAAATATGCGATATGTACGTAATAAATACATGACAAATTTGACACGACCAACCAAAAAGACAAAATACAAATATTATTAATTAAATTTTAAAAAATATGAAAAAAGTATTTATAAATATTCAAGGACTTAACTATCACTTTTTGAAATACCTTATTTAAATATTTTATTGATTTTTTATATTGAGAACATATACATCTTCTCCTATTTCTTCATCTCATAAGTTGAAGTGCTAAGAATTGAAAAGATGAATGAGGACTTCAAGCTCTCATTGTCTATTTAAATTAGATATCTATATGAGTTCATTCCTGTGGGATATTTTCACTTCTTTTTTGTTTGTGACTCCTCATGTATATGTTCGTTATTTTATATATGCATACATACAATATGTAACATTACAAATATATATGCATACATGTGTACCTACATGTATAATAATCTATCACTACAAGGTATTGGTAAGTTTACAGAAACGGTTTACCGTGACCTAGAAACAACGTGTGTAGTTGACACGAGTTGGTGCGCAATTACCATGCATTTGACTCATGTTTACTGTGTAGTTGATGTCTCATGCCTTCTTTCAATATCCATCTGTTGTCACCCGATGTCATCGTCAAAACCAATTGAGAGCCTACTCTCAAGCCTTAGGAATGGGGATGGGGTATATTTGCATCCTCTCCTTCTAACCATAGGACCCTTATATATTCCTCCCCCTAGCCCACGCACATGCGCATGCATGCATGGCCTCATGATGCATGCCTTCTAATATGCATGCTAAGGCCTATATATGATCATGCCATACCATCCTCCTTGAACAATTGATCATCGTCCTCAATGATAAAATCTAGAAATACCTTTCGAAACTTATTTACATATTCTCTAGTTGCATCTATCAATGAATGACCTTTCTCGGGTATCCAAGATATGATCTGGCTCATCTGTTTCTTTTCTTGGCTATCCAAGGTATATCTATCCCATACTCAACCTCTACTGGACTCTGTAGAGTCACAAGACTATCCACCACATTTTCATCATTTAGTAGATGTGACAATAGACACTTCTTCAACCTACTAACATGGACCATGGGATGGATGCGGCTTGCTATTGGAAAATTTAGCTACCTTCATTATGATCTTTCATGGACCACCATATATCTTGGTGATAGTTTAGGTGTCTTAATAGTAGTCCCTATACTAGGAGAAATCAATATATAAACTTCGTATCCTACTTCAAAAGTTCTAGGAGTACGCTTCTAGTTGGCAAAATGTATCACTGTCCATAGCCGATCAAATATTTCTCTTTGTCACATCCAAAATTTCTCGCATGTCCTTCAAAAATTGCGAGGCACATGAATTTTGACAACTTATTCCCATTGGCTATAGCGCTAATGGCTAAACCCCATAATTCAGCTCAAAAGGGGGAGAATCTAGTTGACGAATGCTTTCATGAATTATACGAAAACTCTAGCAAAGGCAAATAACTTTCTCAATCCTTTTGATGAATAGATATATATGCCCTCAACATATATTCTAAGACTCAGTTAACTCACTTGTTCTTAAATATAATTTGTTCCATGAGAGAATCAAAGTGAGGTTGTAGCAAAGGCGAATCAAACCATAAAGGTCTCTTGCCCAACATGAAATTATACATATCAACCGAATAATTATCAACCTCCAATCAAATAGGAAAATAATAAGATGATCCAACATCATTCAAAATTGTCATACTAAGTGATGTTGACAAAAATGAATCATCATACATCACATACATCCTATCTAATTAGCTCTATGTCTATCCATATTAAGTAGATTAGAAGGTAAATCATGATCGCTTTGATTCAACAAAATCTATACATCCAACTTAAGAACTCATAAACTAATGATTTTCAAGCATTTTTCTCGAGAACATCCATAAGTGAATGTAGTGATGTAGATTGTGATGCATTGCGCTCTTCTCTCTCTCTCTCTCTGTAAATGTAGTAATATATTATGAAAAGAGATTAACACTTGAACAAAATAGAGGATCTACAGAGAGATCGTACTACATCCTTACAAATTTAAAGACCTTCAGACGTGCCTAATATGCTAACAAACCAAGTGACACAATGGGCACTCCTCATGTGTCAACTATCTCAATCTCTTTAACCATGTAAAGTGTTATAAAAGAACTCTTTTTAGCTTCACCATATACTTGTGCACCCGTTGTTGAGCATAAAAAACGAATGCATCGCACATTTTCCATATAAAGCATAAGCCCCAATATTGGAAGTAACTCAGAATAAAGTGATATTCTAGTGCTAAGTCCTCCCATCCCAGAAGTGCAAATACCCACTTGAAAGGTGAACTTCAACACCCTTGAAATTGACATCCAAACTGCATTTATAGCTACTAGATGTCTTTAGCCATTATGCATGAGATGAAGCGATGCCAACTATGCTGCACTTCTACTGGGACAAAGAAAACACATGCCACTAGCGAGTTCCTTAGTAACTAACTAAGGCATCACACAATGACAATCTACCAATCAACACCCTCCATACAAAAACTTTATATTTAAATGACAACCCCGTAAATCACTTTCATCTTCCCTCTCTCCCTTTCTCTCACCAACAGCTAGATATGGAAGCCTACGTTGGGGTTCTCGATATGGAAGCCTACGTTAGGGTTTCCGTCATGAAGGCCCCCGTATTTAGACAGGCAGCAGAGAGACAAGGAGCACAGTAGCAAAGAAGAGGCAGAAGTTGGTGATGGTGGTATGGCAGGCACAGAGTACTATGTGAGGCTTTGTTCTCGCAGAGGTTTTCCATCACCTGCTGCCCTTATCTCTCCTCGGCTTGCACCATCCTTGCGCCGGCCCCACGATTCAAAGACTCCCCGCTCCAGGTTGGGTAACAAAACCCTATACCGCCATTTGGGTCTAAATGCTGGTTCGTCTAACCCTAACCACTTTTAGGGTTATCTAGCGAAACTCTACAATGTTTTCTGCTGTTATGACACCTAAACACTATTAGTATGTAGCTCGAGGTTTGCTACAAAAGCCTAACAGTCATCAAGACAAGTTACGGACATGCTAGTAAACCCTGTGATATTAGGATGTAATTTATGTTGCAACTCTTGAGCTTAATCACTATCAAGGCTAGATAAAGATTGTGCCGTGAAGAGCTGATAGCAGATTAGACCACCCAACTATCTAGGTTGGTTGGGTTAGTTTTGTTTATGTTATTAAACATTGTTAAAGGAAATGGTTAATCGAGTTTATGCTACCAGTTCCTGATCGGGGAAAAGTTAGTTAAAACTTTTTGGTTGGAGAGTTTACATTAAAGCACTTACAAGGATAGGGCTAGTTAAGAATTTTAATCCAAAACCTTAGTAAAGTAAGATGCAAACCCTAAATTGCATAGTTAGGATTATGCTGCTATGGATCCTCTCCTTCTCTAAGAGAACATCACACTGCTGAACATTGTGGGGATACATGAGAGAGAGTGGGAGCAGGTTTCTTTTCTACACTGGAAGATATATTGAGCCTTTTTTCTGGCACAAATGATATTTGCTTCAGATTGGATAACCAAAACCCTGTACAGGAAAAGCGATGAATGGATTGAACTTTTAAATTAAATGGACCATGATATTAAACTCTATCCGAATATGCTGTGAATACACAATTGAAACGAAGTGAATTTCTTAATATTGGATTTTCTTGTGTCACTGTAGGTTACAACAAGAAGAAGAGTTGCATGAAGAAGAAGAGGAAGGCGTTAGTGATAGGGACTATGTGGAGCAAGTGTTTGAAGGCTCTCTGGTCCATTATTATCCAGAGGAGAAGAGGATTACAGATGTCGAGAAACGAATCGAGTTCACTGGTGTTATTCCCAAATTCTTGGGATTCCAAGATTTGGTTAGTCTAGAGGTAATACGCCTGGAAGTTTTGATCCCTTGTGCATTTAAATTCCCTTGTCGATGAAAACTATTTGGACGGAAGTGTCTCTAGCATCTTATACAAAATCAAACATTAAACCTCACCAGAGATTGATGGGTCATGGAATCGCTTGCTTATTGATGCCCAACATCATGTGTATGCGCATATAATGCTGTGATGCAATGCATCTAGCAGTGAGACTTTAACAATCTAGCGAAGTTAGGAGGAAAGTGGCTGTATTGGAGTTCAAGGTCTAAGAAGTGTTTGTAAACAAACATAGCTCTTATGAAAATGTTCATGTGGTTTCAGAAAAGTATGATTTAGGTGTGGATGCCATAAAGGTTTTCAAGGCCTGAGACTTGTTTGTCAACATAATTGCTATGCAAAATGATAATTTGGCGTTGGGAAAGCTTGATTTAGGTCTGGAGGGCAGCAATATCAGAGTTCTTGGCTACTGCACTTTTGATCTTCGTTAGTAGTGCTGGGGCAATCACTTGCTTACAAGCGGGTTTCGCACCTGCTGCCAATATGGCCACTCTATCGCTCCTGCAGTTCTTCACCCTGTCCTTCTTCATCTTGGCAGCTGCGCCTGCATCTGGAGGGCATCTGAACCCAGCCATTTCAGTGGCCACAATGATGACGGGTTTCTCATCACCAGCAAGAACACTTCTATATGTCTTGGCCCAGACTGGGGGTTCGGTTTTGGGCTCCTTGGCTTTGAAAGTGGTGGTGGCAGAGCACCTAGCACAAAGATATGGGCTCGGTGGCTGTAGACTACGCAACACGATTTGGATCGATGGAGAGCTTGTTGGGGTGGGTATAGCAACAGGACCCGGTCTATTAGCTGAGTTCGTGCTCACATTAACATTGCTGTTTGTCGCATTCTCAGTGGCACTAGATCCCAAGCAATTCCAAGTGAGATGAATTCCTGAACTATTTTCTTTCTCTTTGGTATGAAATAGATGATTTTCACAGTGCAAATAATGTAGTGACACACACCACTGCATGGCTTGGAACAGGTGACAGGCCCGATTCTTGCACCGTTCATGATAGGTGCCATGATTAGTTTGTTAGTATTTGTGTCAGGTGGGTTGATGAATGTGCCAGGGGGCTATACTGGGGTAGGTTTGAACCCGGTCAGGTGTTTTGGTCCAGCTGTAGCTATGGGTGGGGCACTCTGGGTGGATCATTGGGTGTGGTGGGTGGGTCCTGCCTTAGCTGCTCTGACCATTGGCACAATCTACCACTTGATACCCCCTCACCATATTGAACTTAATCGATCTCAAGCTGACATTTTTACTCAGATTAAGAGCTTGATCAAATCCTGGTTTTCACCCGCTTCAGCTCAGAATTAGGCTTTGTTTATATATGTACATACATATCTGGGTTCTGCTAGATATTACATATATGTTTATATTTGTATAGATAGGTGGTATTACATGTATGGGTTATTTATACATGAATCAACAGTTAAAACGAGGGCTTCTGTAGAGAGATTAGCTTGTATACATTCCACTGTGGAAGTGTGTTTGGAAAACGAAAGTTCCGGGCAACTTTTCTCGTTAGTTAAGCTTTACTTTGTCCGTCTTAGATTGTTCCTACTAAATAAAGATCCTTTCTGAGAAGATTTTGCAAAGATGGAAGCATCCCAGATTTTTGAAGAGTAAATCCACTCTATCATGCCTACACATTGATTGACAATTTGGAGCTTATAGCTAGAACTTGAGAGTTCATATTGCAACATCATGATGAGTTAAAAATACATTTGAGTGTTAAGCAGCAGTGTTTTGTCTCAGAATATGAAACCTATTTATTGAGTATGTTAAGCATCAAGACGACTGTCTATTTTTGAGTGCTTGCATGTTTCAAGCAATGGTTCTAACAAGGATGGTGTATATTATAGATTGGGAATCATTGTTTGGAACACCATAATTGAAGCCTTTTGGATACTAGCTCCATATCATCCATGATGCATTCTTCACATGGAGATGGATGTTTCTAAGGAAATTATGTGGTTAAGGTTTATTGGTTCAGAAAGAAGGGTATATATCTTCACAATATTAGTGAGGTGAGCCATGTTCCTGTCTTTCAAGATAGCCTTTCTTTGTTTCATGTCTTGATGTCTCCATGGAGATTGCATGAAATCCATATGGCATCTTCGATTGGAAGTGGGTCAAAAGTGCTCTATAAGCATCAATAATGGAATCAACTGTGACATAGAATGATAGCTAATAGTTGAAATAGGTGGCCAGAATGAAATTGCAAATATAGGAATACCGATTTATGATAAATCGTTCAATGAGTCTGCATTAGTTGACTGTCATGAGCATATATATCTTTTAGAAAAGGGTAGTGGGTCCACGAGTGATGCACTTTAATTTGAAGACTGATCATCACCCTGTGGATCTTGTATATTACACCAAGCATATTATCTTTCTATAAAACTAGGGTTGCACAACTCAGTTCTGAGCTGGGTAAGCCACTTAGTGCCAAACTTGAATTGATGATCAGTTGTGTGCTGCACTTGTGGCTAAGCCACTTAGTCAAACTGGAATTGAGGATCATTTTGAATGTTATAAGATTAAACCTCTTGATCAGTTTACTTGACTCGAATTAATTATCAGTTTTCAATGTAGTGAGGTAAATAAGCCTTCTTACGAATTTATCAGTTTACTATACCCAAAGAAAGTATGGACAGTAGGCATTGAATTTGGTTTTGGCCAACATTTTATAAAGACAGGGAGGAGAGCCCTCTAGTTTGCACACTCATTCATAGCACTACGAAATCAACAGTACCACAACCCAAAGAATCATATGTTGCTGAGTACATGTTAAGCGAATCCACAACTTGTAGTTCAAAATAGCCCTTGAGGAGTTCGGTTGCTTAGTTGTTCGAATCACTGAAGGTTTCAAGTTCCAAACTGTGTTCTTACAGAGAATCCTAACCAAAATTATTTGGTTTGTACATGTACACACACGGTCTTTGCATTGACAAGCTTACTGCAAGTGCTAAGTCAGGAATCTTTCCATGCTTGCTAACTAAAAGAGAAAATACAAAGGAGGTTGAAAAGATAGCCAGAACAGTACTTACCGTAAGAGGTACTCATGCATCCTGTTCAGCTTTATGCAAGTATTTTCAAATGTATAAGTTGCATTTTCATGCTCACATGACAGCAAAAAATTAAATGTTGTGAGGCCTTAATAAGAGCAATCCGCATATATTTATATAAGATGCTGAATAGCTGGGAGATCGGATCACCTTATCGTTCATAGTAGATTCATACCCATTTCAATCATATAGAATTCTAAAACTCTAGTACAGCTGCTCCAATACAATCAGTGGGCTGAACCCATTAATGGAGTAAGTTTGTTGATACATGTGTTTTCATTATGAGAACTTGTCATCATTACCTTCTGAACATATAAATATGTATGTAATGTATGTATGTATAATAATGATGATAATAAGTAGCAAAAGAACAGCATTTACAGGTTTACAACGTAAGAATAGGTAGTGGGCAACCCATGGGGGCCTCTTTTAGATTATTCTTTTCCTCTCATGGATTGGCATCCCATTCAATAAATCGAATAAATATGAGAAAATAAATACAAGGGGATGGGGGGGTGTGAGTGAGAAAGAGTGTGTTAAGCAAGGCTAAAAGTTCTCCTTGTGGAATTCGAACCTTGTATTTGACTTGTGGTTATAGTCTCTTGCAAGCTCCTTTAGTTCCTTGGCTAGAATGGATGGCCCGCAGTAAAACACACCTACACAATCAAAATCCATTCACCAAACATTATGAAAGTAGTTCCTGTTTCCACACCTTAGGATGAGAAGCTTTTTTCGGTCTCGGTCAAATTTAAGGGACAAAATACACACCTATTCGCGAATCTTTATGAGCATTCGCTACCCTTGAAAACACCTTCTTCCAATTGGGCCTGGCGAAGTGGGTCCTCACCTGAATGAACGATAAACCATAAAAGTACACACACCAATGTTGGTCAGTTCTATAAGCTGCCCACTTCCAGATTTTCAAAGAAAAGATGGTTCTTTCAACAGCACATTTGATCAGAGTGGAATGTTATTTTTTTATACCCGTGTTCCAGAGACTATGTCGACCCCATTCCGGGCATGATGCAAAGATTGAACCATAGTGATGAGAGCTGAGCGAGCATCGCCTTCCTCATACACGCTGGTAAGGTAGTTATGAAGCTCAATTATGGCCTGTATACGCAAATCACTAGCTGAATCATAGCTCATACTAAGGCCAAGTAAGAGGCATAGTAAGATCAAAAGGAGAAAGGGAGTGCATTGTCACATGTATGTATATGTATATATATATGTCTTTATGTATTTATGTATGTGTGTTGATACCTTGTGGTCTATCTCTGCAACTTCATTCATGATCCCTTTGAACCATTCAAATGACCCTTGCTCTTTGGTGACCCAACAGAAGTAGGCATTTGTCGGGCATTTCAGTTTCTTTTTCCTCCTCGGGCTTTGATTGTCGAGAACAGGGCTGAAGTCGAGATATGTGTCCTGCACAACCAGCATAACATACACAAAAAGTATAATGAAAAAAGATATTGAAGGAAGTACCCAAGAAACATGAAAGAGGACAGCAGCAGAACCCACCTGTTGCTGTTGCTCCCCAGTTTTTATGACATGAAGGAGGTCTTTCAATATGCTGATGAATGGTGTCGCACCGATGCCAAGCCCAATGAGTAGTAGCACGTCGTACTTTCTATAATCCTGCGCTGGAGCTCCATAGGGTCCATCAATTCGAAGCCTTGGAAATCTGCTAAAGGAACAGGAAAGAAATCTGAAATCGTCCAGCATTTTCCAACCTCAAGCAATGGGTGTGTCCAAAGAGTTATGATAAGCATATAAATGATATGCGTGTGTACATATGTATGCGGAATGTGTGCAAGTCTGTGTATTCATTTATCAGCATGTAGGTCCATGCTAGCGTTAAGAGTTATGTATGACATTGTGGGCATATATATGTATGCATGTACATGTGTATCTACTGTATGTGCATATGTATACCCAACCCAGGTGAGGGTTCTTGAGTTCAAATCCCCCGGAATTATGTTTCGCATTGTATAAGTAGAGATGTGACCTATGTGGGCAACATAAGGTATCTACGGAGATAGATGAACTTGTTAACAGACCTGCAATCATCACCATTCTTGAATTCTGCTCGAAGAAGTCCACTTTTACCTCCAATAGGAGGTGCCATGATCTGCATCATTCACTATGAATTCGATTGATCGCATACAAAGATGGAGAGGACAAGGGAAGATAAAGTGTCAGAAGAAGCAAGATCACCTTAGAGAACACATTCCGCATCTCTTGCGTCCAGTCTCCAGCAGTGCGGATATGTACACTAATACAATTGTCATCCGGTGCCGAAGTGATGGAGAATGGATGCCTGAGAAAGAGATATGGCATATATAACAAAAATCATCGGCTAGTTGGAGCTTGATTGACTTATACTTGTATGAAAAACTGATTGATGTGGTTACCACTCAAATGGTGATATCTCTGGGCATTGTAAAAAGATGTACATTCCACTCTTGTACTTGAATCCAGGGGGCTTGGTCATATGCAATGCAAGGACATTGCCTGGATATATAGCTGCCTGCATGGATAAAACAAATACATAGAGGTAGTTAGCATGTTGACGGTCCATGTTCAGCATATGCCATTCGGATATCAAGGCCAAATTACTGCAAAGATCAATGAACTGCATCATAAAATATGCTCCATACCTTCACAATATTCACAGGGAAATGCCCAGCGCGAAGTGCCCGAAGTGAGCGCTCGCCCAGGTATAACATAACTGGAAAAGACAGGTAGACCCATGTCTGCAGACATTCATTTGTACACATGAACACGTCATGTTAGCTCCAACACACCCACCGGCAATATGTAAAGCTCATTCATTATTACTTACTGTTTTCTGGTACCATTCATGAGAGAGATAGAGGAAAACGGAGTGGACAATGAGGAGGATGTAGACAACCACGAACAGGTGATGAGAGTACCAGAATGCATTGAAACCAGTGAGCCTATGGAGCGGCCATGGAAGCTTAACAAGGTTCCTCCTGAACCACCGGCTTGCCAGTACAAAGGCTATGGTCATGAGCACCACCATGGCAATGCCAGAGAGCCCTTCTACAGATAACACAATCTGCATGTACGTGGGCCGTTTGTAATTGAAGTCGTCGGCAACATAGCGTTGGAACTTATCTTCGCTGGCATAGATGACTCGGACAAAGTCGCATGATAGGTGTGTCCCAGCATGGACAAGGATCCCGATAATGATGGCCACAGCGATCGTCTGCATTAAGCACATTCTTCATTCTTAGTGCAAAGCATTCTCAGAATGTATAAAGATGTAAAAGTAATACAACCTCATAGCAAGCAAATTTCAAATCTGGATGCAGATGTGCATTCTTACTGCAAGCATTTTCAAAGTGGATACATATATGTATAATAATACACAAATAGTTTTGTTGCAGGCATTTCCAAAGTGGATACATAAGTATAAGCATTCACTCTTATTGCATGCACTTTCAATTCTCATGTATACGTTTGATGCAAATAATTCTCAGAATGGCTACAAATGTAAATGTAATACAATCTGATTGAAAGCACTTTCAAAATAGGATGCAGATGTAAATGTAATACAATCTTATTGCAAGCATTTCTGAAAATGGATATAGATGCAAGTGTTACTTATACAATCTCATTTTGTAAGCGTTTTCAAAAAAGGATATGTAAATGTCTGCATTCTTTTCAAAGTGGATACACATGTGTATGCATACACTCTTGATGCAGGCATTTTCAAAATGGAGGCAGATATACATAATTCTTATGCATACATCTAGAGCAAAGCATTCTCAGAATGGGTACAGATGTAAATGGAATGCAATCTCATTGCAAGAATTTTCAAAAATGGATACAGATGTAAATTTATACATTCTTACTGCAAGCCTTTTTGCAGTGGATACATATGCATATGCATTTTCAACATGGATGCAATTCTTACTAGGCATCGGCAACAGTTCGGCTTGGGCCAAAACCATACCATTACGATGGTTTGTAATGGCTTAACGGCTTAAGAATTCAGCTAGTTTTTGGTTTAGGCTTGAGGATTCCAAATCGGTTTGGTTCGGCTTGGTTCAAGATATCTTGGTTTTAGTTTAACTGCTTAAAATCGTGGCTTAACGGTTTAAACTGTTATAACTTCGGTAATTTCATAAACAATAATAGTTTTTTTTTAACCTAGTCAGAAGTCTAAAGGCTGGCTTAAACCATTAAGCTTCACTTTGGCTTAATGGTATGTTTTGTTTAACGATTTTTGAAACCGGTTTAGCTTGGTTTGGTTGTGGTTTAACGGTTTAATCTTAACAGCTTTTTGGTTTTGGTTTAAGTTTTATTTTTTTCAATCAGCTTGGTTTAAGTTTAAGATTTAAAAAACAGTTTGGTTTAGTTCAGTTTGGCTTGAAGCAACTCAAGCTGAACCGACCCCATTGCTGATGCTTAATTCCTAGAGCAGGAAGTTCTTAAAATGAGTGCATGTGCATGGATATATGTACAAAGATGCATGAGATTCTCGCACCTTGTGGAAGTTTATATTGTCATCGAATGGCACCACAGCTCCCAGACGGGAGGAACGAAGCCAAGTGATTGTGTTCCGGCACACCGGGAGCAATATCAAGGCCATGTTCAGCTTCAGAGTCTCTGCAGCTCCTTTTGCAGTGCAAACACAATAGCCCATCACATGGAAAGCTGCTCTTTGCCTGTACTGGAGGAACTTCCATGTGAACAACCCCACCATTGTTAATATCCATAGAGCTATCACCCATATCCTCTGCCAATTCTCATACACAAAATACATGGTGGATTTAATCTTCCGGGACAGCAAGCCTCTTCTCCTTGTAGGGGGTCCTAAGTTCTGGCTCAATGTCTGGCTGTAATTGGAATGCCTGTCTTTCACAAAACCACCATATTCGCAGAGCAGCAACGACTCGAGCTGAGCTAGCTGCAAAACATATCAAAACCAAGCACTCGATCAGCCTATTCGAAAGAGATGTTCTAGTTCATGAGAGGAGGTTCTCTGCAGCCTCGATCGATCGATCGATCGATCGATGTAATTGCTGTCAGTTTAATCATCACCTCGATGTAGCCAAGGTTATCAGGATCGAGCTCTTCCATGATCAAAGCTGCATATTCCTCGGCTTGATCTTTGAGCTTGGAGAGCTTGTTTGCGGAGGCACTGAGAGCAATGATCTGAGAGAGCAAGTGCATAAGCTGAGAGACCTCTTATAATCTAAAAACCATGTCTATGAAGAACCAAAACATGCATGTATATGGACCTACCTCCTTCACTTCCTCCTCTGAGATGCGCCCATCTGCATTCTTATCGCACCTGCAATGCATTAGGGTTAGGGCATTCATTCCTCGATGGAAACAGAAGCAAAGGGAGAGAATGGATTACTACATACATGTCGAAGAAAATCTGCAGGCGGGAATCGAACTTCTGATCGGAGATGAGGCTCCAGAAGTCTCGGAGCTCTTCTAAGGATATGGCTTTCAGGAGCTGGCCTTTCCTTCGAGCCAGAGCATCGAATAGCTCCTCTGCGAACCCACCCGAATCCTTCATACCTGCTTCAAGAAATCGATCAATGGATCGATGAATCGAGGAATCATTGATTGGGTCTCTCTCTCTCTCTCTCTCTCTCTCTCTCTCTCTCTCTCTCTCTCTCTCTCTCCCTCTCTCTCTCTCTCTCTCTCT